>JAWQUT010000160.1:1128170-1147195 GCA_033807755.1 Ellobium chinense
ATTATATTATATTATATTATATTATATTATATTATATTATATTATATTATATTATATTATATTATATTACCATCAATTTTACTACCGGTACTATTGCTATTATTATTTTTATTATTTTCCACAATTCCTTCACTGGCATAAGGGAGTGGGATTAGTTATTTGCTTCATAGCTGCAGAATGCTGGGAAATGATTGCTATCAATGTTTGTATTTTTGATAATTGGTGTAAGGCTTATCAACAGAGAAACTTGAGAATGAAACTTGTTGTGGTTGCTGTTTGTGTTGCTGTTGTTGTTGCTACTGTTGAGGCTGTAGTGATGCTGATTGTGCTATTTAGGTAATAGTGTTCTTGTCTTCCATACTCCTCCACCTCTTCCTCCTCTTCTTCTTCCACTGCTCTAAATCTGCTTATCTCTGATTATTCCATTTAGTTCATAGATGGTTTGTATAATATAGGTATTCCTCAGCCAAAATGTACTCTTGCACCATCACAACAATACTTTTTAGTTGTTTGATAAATTATTTTGGCTCTTTATCAATGAAATGAAAGACATTAAATGTCTTTCAAAGTTTCCCAGCCATGAAATCTCGGACTTTCGTCAGCATGGCTGACCAAACCAAGAGTGAAAACAAGTAGACCTTTGACCTAGGAGTTTAGACGCACTGTGCACACAATCTCTTTCTATCCCATCGTCATTCTAGAATCATGTAGAAGTGGCATTCATTCAATCAGAGCTGACCATTTTCTGGTTGATTTTCTTTCCATTCTTTCCATGAAGAAATGGAAACAGTGTCTCCATGAACAGAAAGCCAACTGAGAAGTTTCTAGGTGGCTTCAATTCCTTTTGCAAAACTATGCAATAGATTTTGAGACTTAATTCTGGCAAAGAGGTGATCGTTCCATGCATCATCTCATTCCACCTTCCCTGTATACTCGTCCAGATTTTTGTATCTCTTTCTGTCCTAGGTGAAAAACACACTAAAGTCACTGTCATCAAATTGAAGAGCCCTGAAGTATTAAGGGCTGTAGTGGCATAAGAATTGCAAAATAATCAAGTTGTAAATAAAACATATAATAATGTATTTTCTTGTAGGAATGAAACAGGCCTTCACAAAGTATTGCTTTTCTTTTTTTTTAAACCAGAGTTCTGCATCTTTCTTTGTAGTAGTCAAACCAAAAACATAATTCAAATAAAAGTATTGTGAATGGCAGAAGAAAGAACATTTGTGAGGATTTTTCACACTAAAGATCACCATCTCCTCCTCCTTTCTCACTCATTATCACCATCTTGCCTTCTCTTGCATATTATATTTTCTCAGCAATCCATTGTGATTTCAAATATACTGTGACATTATCATCATCCCCCTCATCAGTATCATCATCATCATCAACATCATCAGCATCACCATGAACGAAGATTATTACTGCAGCACTAACAAGCATTAAAAGGTTAACATAACAATTTTTGTTTAAAATGTTGTATTGTATGATACACAAAAATGGCTTTGAAAGAGAATACAGAATGGGCCTACAAATTCTTTACATGTACCTCCACCTGCTTTCCTTACAATCAATCTCATTTTCCTTCTTAAAATCTCCACCGTATGGCCACCATTATTCACTTTTGATTACATCCACTTGTGCATTGTCTGACCAATTATACTCCTTACTATTTTGCATGATTGATACATTCATTCTTTCTTTCTTTCTTTTTTTCACAACACTCTGAATTTGCCTGGGATAAGAGATATGAGTTGGGTGGAAAGAGCTAGATGATAGCAAACAAGCAGTTAGACAAACACTGACTTCATGTTGTTCTAATTATTATTACTTGTGGTCTTGCAAGTCACATCCATAGATCTAGACTTGTCATCCTATGGAATACATGGTATACAGGTACAAGCATTGCATGCAATTATTAACATTAACAAGCTGGGAAGATTAAAAAATGATAATGCCATGGAAATACAGGCGTAAAACATGTGAGATGTTCCCTAGTACCACAGATTGCTTACCACTGTTCATTGGAACTGCCTTGGACATAAATAATATATTTGGGGAAATACAGATCTCTATATTTTAGCAAATCGTACAGCAATCCATTTTAAGTCTGGGGCAAGATTTGATGATTACAGCTGACAGAATACTCTGTAGTCATAATATACAGTCATTAATGAAGCAAAACATAATGAAATTCCTCACTGAGTCACTAATCAGCAACTCGGCTGAAGCATAGCATAGGCTACAAAAGTATCACCAAGCCACTGTTGTGTATTAGCATTAGATAGTAACTTATGGTGGTAAATTCACGGAACCTCTAAAATACACATGCACAAGATACATCCTAAATGGGAGAAAACTAAAGTATATATATGGCAATAAGGCACTTCAACATCCATCATGCTAATGACTGGCACTCGCAGCCAACAGGCTTGATAAGATGATCTACAGAGTAGGGTCACAATGCCAACAGACTGCTAGAGAGATCATTATGAAATCTTGTCAAGAGCATCTCTCAGGCATCATTAGCAAAGTTTGATGGAGACCCATATTTTTTGCAAATCAATGGACCCTCTGAAAGCAAGTCATGGTTAACTTCATTTCATGGACATGAGAAGGTAATACATGTACCAAGTAACAAAACAAAAGAAACCCACAAAAACTTAAACTGCAGCATGCAGTTTTCTTTAGAGCTGTCTGTTATACTGGATTATCACAGTGCAAACATAACTTGCATAAGATGGTCTCTTTGACATTAATAGAAAATATGAAGTTGAAGGTTCACGGATTCTAATAAAAGTATTACTATTAGTGGGAAATCATTGAATCATGCTGAGACTGTCAGCTACATAAACTGCTTATGATTGATTTGCATTCAGACTGCAACAGATACATATATTCAATAATTTTTCTGTAATTAACCTATGAGGTGCAAAAGATTCAAAATCTCTAGGCAGATTCTCAATCTACAGCCAACAGTATAACATTTTGGCTGCATAAATACTGTTTTGTGCCTAATATTTCACCATAAATTATGATCCCATAAAAACAAAACCTGAGATTTATGAACTGTGGAGAACATGGGATGCTTCCAGTGCCATTAACAATCACAAACATCTGGATTAAATTGTGGAAAAAATTAAAAGACAGGCAGTATGTATAGGGTGCAATGTTCATCATGCAGGGACATTTTAAGTACAAGTAAATTTTGTGCTTATTTGCCTCATCCAAATTTTGGAAACTTTCAGCTGGGTCACAAGACAACATTATGCCGGGGATGCCCAGGCTATTGCTGAATAGTGACATGATTGGGGAACTCCTAAAGAATTCAAAGGTCAATTAAGATAAACTGTGAAGTTACTTATTTCTCACTCTAACCTTATGAAAAGGATGCCCCAAATGCTGTCATCTTGTTATGTAACCTAACTCTAATTAGTCTAATGACACCACAAGAGAGAAATAGGAGATGCCACACATCTATGTGTCTGTATTAGATTTGTTTCATATCAACATTCACAAGGTTAATTAAGAAGAAAGAATTTTGTCCCTGCTATTCAAGTTCTATGATACCCACTGTATTATCTTTCCAGTTTGTCAGAAGTAGTATTTATCAGAAGGGATAAAATGTAATGGAGTGCAGTCTTCATCATATAACTAGGCCCTCAACATTGCAGAACTACAAAATAAATAATCATACCGTTTTCATAATTCAAAGATACACCACAAGACATTGGTACTAGAATATTATTTATTTAAAAAAAAGAAATATTTACAGTCTGAACTTGGATCGTATAAGCTGGCATCACAGAGTTATATATGAGAGATCCTAATGCTATTAATTAAAGCCACTGATGTACCACTGAATTTTCTAATATACCTATTAAACTGCTATTGGTATCATCTTAAAATTCTGCTGACTTTGAAATATATACAGAGACGCATAAAATATACAGGTACTTGGAGATCAAGATATCTACACAATGACTGCACACTGAAAGAAATAAACTTACTTACTGCTTACTTGCTCTCCTCACCCCTTATATAAATTGTTTGAATTCCACATTAGCACTTGTCATCTGCACATGTGGAGTGTTGGAAATATACTGGGCCACTGTTTGCATTGAGTAAGATATTGATCATGTTATGTAAGAGCAGAAGTATTGGAGGATGGCAAATGGCCTGGGGGGTGGGAGGTGCAACTGAATAAGTGTGTAGGCATTTAGGTATAATGCATAATGTTCATGCTTCAGACACTTTCTGCCAACATCTTCACAGAATTTTTAAGCACCCCTTGGTTGTTTAACATTACATATTATTAGGCACTAGAAAACTAACAAGAATATCCAACAAAATTGTTTCACAATTAGAACTTCATTAAGGAAAGTATTCTCACTCCTACACAAAATTCTGAATGTCCATAGAACAGAACTTTTACAGCGCAAATTGTATGTATATGGACTAGACTAGAATGCAGTGCATAATGAGATGCTTCTATCTGATTTCTACTGATTTTTCATGGTGGTATTGATGACAAAAGGGAGGGGGGTGTTGGGAAAGAAGGGAGTGGAAAGAGAGAAGAAGGGAGGAATGCCCTCTGGAGGCCAATGGGTGGGATGTGTGTTTTGCCAGCTCAGGTATGGATGAATTTTGATACCCTTGTAATGTCACACATCAGTTTAGATGAGTCCTTCTAGAGTGAATGCAAACAAATTCTTAGCAGTTGACAATTGGAAAGGGTAAACTGTTCAAACTGCTGGCCCATCAAGTTATCTATTCCTCCTCTGTTTTTACAGCCAATTTCACAGACCTGTTGTCTGCCCACAGTCCCCTAACAATGACATGGAAAAATTAATAATCTTATCCATGCATTACGGGTTGCCTACAGATCCCACAAAAAAAATAAACAATA
The DNA here is from genome assembly GCA_033807755.1 of Ellobium chinense. Classification (NCBI taxonomy): domain Eukaryota; kingdom Metazoa; phylum Mollusca; class Gastropoda; order Ellobiida; family Ellobiidae; genus Ellobium; species Ellobium chinense. The sequence goes on from JAWQUT010000160.1 coordinate 1,133,080, forward strand.
ATACAAATTTCCACCTACCTGACATACAAGTATTTTTAATCTATTTAAAATGTGGGTATTACAAAAGCATGACAACTGCCCGTTAAGTACACTGCATAGGATTCTGACCCATACATTTTTATTACATACCACCAATTATTGTCCCCACTAATGAATTTGAAGAATATTAACACGTATGACTTATGAAAGAATATCTGAAAAGCCAGTATGTGGCATAATAGTGAAGATATCACTATTTATGGAAGCTCATAAAGAATTTTAAATATACTTTGAAGGGCACCTAACAAATTATTGCACAATAAAGAGTGCAATGCACAGACTTTATCTCTGTCACCTATCACAATATTTTCTCATCCTAGACAGAGCTCTACATATGGTAAGAAGCAAATAAATTACCTCAGCTGCTCTCAGTGTTTCTACTTAAAGGCTATGTTCAACAATGTAGATGCCATGATTTTAGAAACAATGCACACCTTGAAATAAAAATCCTAGTTTTATTGCAGACTTCATAAAATACTTTAGTGTACAGTATAGGAGAAAATTTGAGTTCATGCTTAATATATATCAAACATGGGGAAAGAGATAAAGGTGAAAATGCCAGTCTACAAAATATTTGTGAATCTATCAGGACAAAGGGTGTTTACTTTTTGTTTGACAATTAAGATTTGTATATACCAGACAAAGCTTACTGCCTTTCTCCTTGAACCACAACTGACTTATCTCAGCATAAGAATAGGGGAGGAGTACTTTATACTTCAGTTATTTTTTTATGGAATCTGGGTACAGGCATGTCTAAGCTAAAGTTGTCACTGACTGTTACATTGTCTACATTAATGTCATCATATAGCTCCATCTCTACATCACTGATAGGCCCGGGAACAAACAAGTCTTCATCACTCAGAACTCCTGGCCTGTAGTTATCATACTCGGACTCGTATGCTGCTGAGCCAGAGTCAGCATTGATGTGAGGATCTGACTGTGACATTTCACTGCTGCTGGCCAAAGAGGAAAGGCTTGTGTGCTCTGTCTTTGAGGCTGCTGTCTGAGCCCCAAATATGAGAGGCCTGAGGTAGGCATGTCTGGTCCTGGGACTGCCACATGTGGAAGAGGTGGGAGAAGAAGTGGCATTATCCTCACGGTCACTGGGAATGTAGTCCAAGCTTCGACAGTGGCGAGGCGGGACACTGTGTGGTTGTCGTCTTTTAATCTGAAAAGGGTTGTTATATGCATGATGCCCCTCAGACATTCTATGTCTGGAAATAGGGTGTGAGTCTTCTTTAACATTATTATTACAACTCTTATCTGCATTTTCTTGGAACAAACTAAGTTTCTTTCTCCTCTCTGGCAGTTTTGATGTGTCCTGATCTGTCCAATGTGGTATTGTAGATCTGTGCTGTCCCTCAAAGAACAGAAGATCTTCATCCACAGGGTCAGTTTCTTCTGTTAGATCTTGTAGCAGCTGGGTTAGGGAGGATGAGGGTTCTGGGACAGGAAACTTGGGTGTGGGTGGACAGTGAGGAATGCTGTTAATTGTATCGCTAGATCGAGACTTGAAGCGATCTAATGAACAATAGGGAGAGGAGAAAACATAGCTCAGTACATTCTGAGTTCCTTTCTGGTGGGGCAACTGTCGAATCATTGCATTTCTTGATGGTTTTAACTCTATTGGACTGAGAAAGACAATGGAAGAATGATCACTGGGTGGATGAGATGAAACTGAGTCTTTTTCATCATCAGAAACAAAGTTAAGATTGAAAGCTTCCTTCCTCAGTCTTGGAGGTGAAAGATACATTGGTCTATTTGGAGGCACTGAGGGGTAAGACTTTCTAAAGTCATTACTGTGATGAAAACTGTCATTAGGCACATGATTAATACATTTTCTGACAATACTGTTTTGTTTCAGCCGTTCATCATTTTTTTTAAAATTTGCTTTTTTAGTCACATGATTGGCATGTCCATCATTGTTAATGGCCTCTTCAGGAGATGCAGGAAGCAGGCACATAGTTTTGCCATCAATACTGGCAACCAGCCCACCAGTGACTGTGACTGTTGAGGCAGAAGAGGTACTCGCACTTCCTTTAGACTCAGATGACAATCTTCTGCAGAGTTCTGCAGCCGTGTGTTTGGGGACACCTCTAATAGAATTCTGGACCTTTTCAGAGACATCATCATGGATGATTACTGTCTTTTCTGATGATCCATTACTCATCTCAGATGGTGTCATTGAATCACACCTGTCTACAGCTGGTCTACACCAGGGTGATGAAGTCTGAGAAGTGTATTTATCAATAGGTTCCCTGTATACACCCGTTACAAATTTGTCCTCAAAGCTGTTTGCGGATCTAGCTGATATAGGAGGAGCTGGTGGAGGTGGTGGAGGGCGGGATAAACATTCAGAAAGTGGGGTGTAGTGACTATCCTCAACAGTACTAACAGCATTATTACTTTTGGGTAAAATATTCTGTGCCTGAAGTTTTTTTGAACAATTTGTTGATTGTGCAGAACTACAGGATACTGAGTCTTCCAGTATACTATCTTCAGATACTCTTTTCAGTTGGGGCTTCAGAGTTGGAGAAACACATCTATAAACAGGTGGTGCTGGTCTTGAATACTGAGGGCTGCCACTGGCCACTGGAAACACCGGTGGCTTACAACTTGGTTCAGAATGGACTTTTCGTAATGAGTGACCAGATGCCATCTGGCTCCTCGAAGTGGTTGGGCTGGCCATTGTTTTGACTGCTCGGGCACCATCGGACACAGTGGATTTGGGACTGGTGGGACTAATTGGTGTAGTCAATGATCCCTTTTTTTTAAGACTGTCAAATATGGCATTCTGTACTTGAACAGATGCTGGTCGTTGCTGATTCTGCATCTTTGCATTAAAGAAATGGACAGCTGGCAGTTCTGGACTATTGCTACGATGTCCTGGCTCACCAGCAGTACAATGTCCACCTGATGATGAGTTGCTAAGTTTTCTAAGAGGATTTCTGTGCAAACTAGGACTGTCTGTAGAATTTTGCCATCTCTTGTTCAAACTGCCTGTTGGGGTAGGGGTGTTTGTGCCACTTCTTTTACGCTCCATAGTTGCAGCTTGATGGTTTAGACGGTCAATGCTGGAGCTGATCTGCTGATGTTCAGTGCTGGTACCTCTCTCTAATAACCTTGAAGCAGAGGGATCTGGAGTTCCACCCACTGTACTGACTACTGTTGTTGGTAAACTTTCTAGAGACCTGCAAAATAATCAGATGAATCAAATGTAGGAAATATATTATGAGAATCAGTCATGGATTTACTGTGATGTACATTCGAGAAACAAAAATCAATTGGAAACATAAAAATGTAATGTGACCCATAATGAATGTACAGTAGAACCCACTTAAGCGGGACACGCATAAGCGGGACGCCCGCTAAAGGGAGAGGAATGCCTGAGGAATGGAATTTTTAAATGTATACATGTGAGCAGGACGGCAACCCGCTTAAGCAAGATGACTTGGAGCCAGATCTCCGTAATATACACGCTGTTTTTGACAGGAATACTGCAAACTGTCACTGTCTTGCTGTGTCTCAGTGCTTGTTTACCTTTGCCCGTCAGCTGAAAACCTGAGAGCTACAAAGAAGCTTGTACCGACGGTCCCCTTACGTTACTTGAGAAGTGATTGACACTAACTCCCTATAGCCTCCTGTCAGGCAGTTGACCCTTCAGCTTCTGCATGGACAAATCAGAGTGGACATTCTAGCCGCTGGTCATTTAACCCGCGCAAGCATCAACGGATCAAGATTAAGTAAGCCCCGCCCTTGTCAGCCACACTTTATCCTTTCTTTAGCTTGGGCAATGATTGACACTTAAGAGCCTTACCTGTGCTATTGCTCAACACTCGTCTGAGGTGTCCTTCACATAGGCATGACCATCATTCATGTTGCGTAAAGGCTTTTAGACACACGCCGCTCACGTCGCGGTCTGGCCAGATGTGAAGCGAGACGTGTGACGCTTATCTTTGGTGGTAGTTAAGATCATGTAAATTTGATCCCTTACTTGAATGAAGAGCACAAACTATCTAAGAAATCAGTTTATATTGCATAGTCCACCTAAATCGGACGCCCGTTTGAGGGGGACGATTCGTCGGGAACGAAGCCGTCCCGCTTAAGCGTGATACGCATGAGCGGGACGCCTGTTTAAGTGAGACGAATGCCTGGGGAACGGAATTTTTGCTATTTAAATCTATACATGTGAGCGGGACGGCAACCCACGTAAGCGAGACGACTTGGAGCCAGATCTCCGTAATATACACACTGTTTTTGACAGGAATGCTGCAAATTGTCACTATCGTACTGTGTCTCAGCGCTTGTTTACCTTTGCCCATCAGCTGAAAACCTGAAAGCTACAAAGAAGCTTGTACTGATGGTCCTGATTACCCCCTTTACAGTACGTGAGAAGTGATTGACACTTCCTCCCTATAGCCTTCTGTCAGGCAGTTGACCCTTTGGTGCACGCATAGACGAATCAGAGCGGACTGGTCATTTAACCCGTGCAAGCATCAACGGATCAAGATTAAAGTAAGCCCCGCCCCCTGTCAGCCACACTTTATCCTTTCTTCAGCTTGGGCAATGATTGACACTTACGAGCCTTACCTGCGCTACTGCACAACACTCGGCCGGAGTGTCGTTCACAAAGGCATGACCATCATTCATATTGTGTAAAGACTTTTTGACACACATCGCTCACGTCGCGCTCTGGCCAGATGTGGAGCGAGAAGTGTGACTTATCTTTGCCAGTGTTTATGATCATTTAAATTCAATCCCAAATTAGCTTTGCTCACTTAAATGGGGGGTGGCGAACATCTCTACTTCAGAGATGTTAGACTTCACATATTCTCTCCAGTTTTATTTTGACATGTCTTATTTCTTTCCCTCTGATGTAGACATGTCCCGGTCTTTAAAAGAAATCATTTTTTAATTTTCAAAGGATACTGGTGAGAAGGCTTAGGTGCTTCTTTGAAGCCAACCAAAAATCCTGTTCCCCACAAAGAATGACTAGTAATATGCTCTGCAGGTCTACTGAAAATGCAGTTAGACTGCAATAAGTATATTTTAAACAGTACAGATACAATTTAAATCTGACTCCGTTGTCACACCTCACTAGCAACAAGTAATGATTATCTCTTAACTTGAATGAAACGCACAAACTATCTAAGAAATCACTTTATAATGGATAGTCCCCCTAAGCGGGATGCCCGCTTAAGGGGGACAATTCGTCGGGAACAGAGCCATCCTGCTTAAGCAGGTTCCACTGTATATGTATAATGATGTAGACTTAGTGATTGTGTCTTGCCCTTGTTGGTTACAAAAGCTACCCTACAACCAAACCTAAATCACCTGCTCTTTTTCACTTTGTCCAGAACCCACCTCTACTGGCAGCATTTCCCAAATTTGTCAGAAAAGAAAACAACAGGATTAAGATTCAAGATCAAGACTTGTGTATTTGTAGGCCTTTTCCTAGCCATTTCAGCATAACACCCTTCTATAAATCATAAAAAAAACACAAATAAAGAAATAAAAAACTATATACTTTGCTGCACTCAGCCTTCAACTGCTCTGATCCATTTTCACCTGATTTCAGTTGTTATTCTATTACAAAAATAGGAAACTACAAACACTTTACTTTGCACACTTTTACAGGTCCAGAGCCCTTTTCATCTAAACAAGATTCTCTTGTTGCTGTCCTGTCTGCAAGCAAGTTCCAGAAGACCTAATTCACACAGATGCCTATTCATTTATGAGAAGAAGTGTTTACAGATGGCTCAGAGCAGCGTAGTGTATATGAGGGTAGATTAGTGAGGCTAGAGTATACTAACTTTTGAGTACACAGGCAGGAAGATTTGGATAGAAAGTAGGAATAAAATATTCCAAAGCAACATAAGAAATGCAAATTACGAATTATAAAATTTTGCTAAATTGATAATTTGTATACCAACCTGCATGTGGGAGTACCACTGAGCTGAGGGCTGTCAGGAGGTGTGACTGGAGGAAGGATACAACTTGGGTCTCTTGGTACAATACGATCTTTTAAGAAGTAAGTGATCATTTCACCTTTACCTTTGACTGGAACTTTTCCACGACATTCAAATGTAAATACCTTCTTCAAAATTGCATAGACCTCTTCAGTTACCTGAGGAAACAAATGAAAAACTATATTCTACAGGACTGAAATTGGCAAACAAGTACATTGATACCACATATAATCAATTGCCAGTAATGTAACGAAGTCAACATAAGCTTGGGTTAACACACATGTGGCAAAAAAACCTCTCCTTTTGCGTATATTCTTGAAAACATTTTCTTGTTACTTTCTTTTTATTCTCTAGGACTTCTGTACTGCGTATTCCTGTCCTCCATATCACTCTGTCCAGTCTCACATCTGAAAAACTGGAGAGGACCTTCCCACTCCGCCTTTGGCATCGGCCCAACATGGAGAGCAGCAGATACCAATTATAAGCTATCTCTTGACTGGTGTAGTGCAAAGCACCAGGGGTTGCTCCCAACAGTGGGAGAGATTCTCAGATCTCATTTAACAGCTATCACCCACCTCAAGCTGGGCAGCCCCCTCGTTGGGTGAAAGAGGATTAAGGAACACCTGAAGAGCAGACTGCAATAATCATACCAGGCAACTAAACAAAGCAAGACAATACAACAAAAGAGCCCAGCTCTAAAACTGGGATGTTGGAATGTCTGGACCATGATGACTGGTCTTTCCAAAAACCTGCAAGACATCAATGACTCATGACACCGAGGTCTTGTCTCATGCCAGTTTCCCCAGAATGACAACCTGCCCAGAAAATGCAGACTGCACTGGCTGGGCCATGTTAGGCCGATGGAGGATGGCCATATCCCAAAAGACATCCTCTATGGAGAACTGGCATCTGGAGGGAGATCCACTGGCCATTCCCAGCTGCTATACAGAATGTCGTGAAGAGAGACATGAAGGCTCTGGACATTGACATCAAGTCCTGGGAGGGCCTTACAGCTGAGCAAGCAAAATGGAGAGGCACACTGACACAACACCTTAGATCGGGGAGAAGAAGCTGATAAACAGAAATAGGCAAATGGGGGAGGAGGAAGGAACACAACAACATCAACACAACACACAAATGTGGTCTCTGCAACAGAGACTGCTACTCCCACATTGGTCTCTATGTCACAAGCAAGGCTACTCCAGCTGACCAGATAACCAAAACAACTAGGATGCAAAACCCAGGGTCAGTCTAGACCTGGAGACCTCCATTCTGCCAGGACAATTTAAATAATTAGGTAAAAATAATGTTAACTTTTAACATTTTTTCCCTCTATTTTCATTTATAACGCTGGCAATGTGTATTTGCAAGCAAGTGTCAACAAGACATAGAGAGTGACAGGGATAAACAAAAGAAGAGGCAAATACAGACATAGCTATTACATTATTCTTCCTGAAAATATCTCATTTCATAGAGTGACCCATATCTGGAATTTACACACATATGCTCTCATTCATGAGTTGTTTAAGGCATAGCCAGTCTGCCCTTTTGTAACACCACCTGTGCTTTCATTGTCACATGTTATAATCAGGAGGTGTTTACATTTGCAACAAGAGGCCTCATGTCAGCCAACATGGATAACTGATGAGTTTAATTCTAAATCTATGGATACTTAAGTTCACATCCCTCCAAGTTGTTAATATAATGCCTACACAAAAAAGAAAACATGTATTTGTAAACTTGTTCATGGAAGTATGAATGGCTGGCCATTTTTAAAAGTCACTGAGGACATTCTGGGAGCAACAGAGCAGGTTATTTTCAAAGTGAGTGATTATCATTTCTATCACATAAAAACAGTAATGCAAACTTATCTGTCACATTATACTTCCTGAAAATAATTAATTTCATAGTAACATTTCTCTGAACTTTGCCTATTAAAAAGGAAAAAAGCAAGATATATGAAACGAATCTAGTTTTCTGGCTACTGTCAAATGTGCTTATGACACATTTCAGTCTTCCGTGCTGTTTAGAAAAAGGATTTATGAGTTTACTGCAATTTTAATAAAGAATAGATGTTATTGGGCAGTTGTTTGAATTCAGATAGTGAAGTTTCTTAGGATCCAGTATTTTCTATAATAGGCTTAGCTCATTCAATCTCATAGTCACTGGGAAAACTGCAGGCTGCTTTGACCACATAATTCAAGAGACACAACCAAATTAATTGATGTGTCTAGAGTGGTATCCCCAGGTCATCTCTCTTGACTTTGTTTGATCCACAAAGGTTTCTGCCACCTGTTAAAGGGTCAAATCACTCATTCTGTACCACCCAATTACTCTGCTAATATATAAAATCCCCATTTTTTTAGGCCCTGCCAGCCAGTATCAGGGTGTAGAAATATGTAAAATGACCTGTGAACCAAATAAAGCATCCAATTTTAAAGTTTCACGTACAATTTGAGCTTTCTAGATAAAAAAATCAAATGTATAGGCCTATGTATTCGCACGTGGTCAAAACCTGCCAAATGAAAAATTGGGGACCAAATCAGAATTCGAGGTGACCTTTTTCGAAAGAGATTTGTGAAAAATTTTGGGCGCTGACCCCACTTTTTCTTCCCATTAAAAGATCGTGCAAAAGAAGTACTTAACCTCCATGGAAGAAATTTCCCGAATTCACAGTGGTGCTTGTAGAATGAACACAAAATGTTAAAAGGGCGAAAAGATGAAAAAACAATAGGTTTCAAAGACCTTATCAAAGACCTTAACCAACAGCTGATACTTGGCATGCATCTACTTTGAAACACTGCGTTTACATCATGGCAATCGAGGGGGGTCATCTAGGCTATCTGGACAGTTTTTTAAACTTCCTCTCCCTGTGANTGCTGCAGACTCAGTTTATATGACACACATTTTTTTAAAATAGTTTTTTTTCTCGTTCTTTCTTTTCCTTGTCTCTCTTGTTTTCCTGTCACCCCCCCCCCCCCCCCCCNCCCCCCACCCTTTGACACACACACCTGGTGTTGGCAAGAAATGCACCAAAGTTCACCAATTTTTTTAAATTTAAGATTTTATTCCTTCCTTTTTCCTTCCCTATTTGTCTCAGCCCTCCCCATAGCCTCACATGGTATTGTCAAAAGACGCTGTATTTTCTTTGAATTCTTTTGGGCAGATGCACCAAACTTTTGTTTCTCCAGGGCTTCTTCCTCAGTCAATAACAGAATGACCCTTTGAAATATGCCAATTTGATCACTTTTAGGTTTTAAATGTGTGGTTACAAGTGGATTTGACCATTAAGGGTAAGAAATATGGTCAACTAAAAACCACCTGCTCATGCCAAGGTGTTTACATGGACACAATGACCAGCCAAGAGGGGATCACTTTTCCCCTTTCCTCCTAATCACTCCCAGGTCACTTCCCTCTGACCATTCCCTACTAGTTCTCCTCCAAATAGGCTACAATGGCAAAATTTTAGGGTTGAACTGTGGGTTCATGGAAGCTTTCAAAGTAGCATGGGGAATATCATCAAGAGACCTGGCTATTTTGAGAGGTATTAAACTCTATACTGGGCCATAAGAATGATCTAAGACAGATATTTCAGCAATATTGGCACCATTTTGTAGGGAAATGAATGTCCTTGACAGCTGACCATTGCATATTTCTCCAGGGAACTAACAAAGGCTATAAACAATTCATCCAATTCATCTCACTGAGTCAGACTTTTGAAAATTTTCTGTGTCCCTCTGCAAATATATCTCGCCGCAGGAATATCATCCTCTGTCATTAAAAAAGCAAGAAAGAGACACTTCAACTGTAGAGAATGCATCACCAATGACTACTATAAAATATATGTAGGAAATAATTAAATGTGGAAAGAGGTTAAGGTTTTTGGCACCTATCAGAAGGGCAAATCACTTATTCTGTACAATTGAATTAATTGCTAATAATCCCCCTTTTTTGAGGCCCTGCCAGCCAGTATCAGGGTGTAGAAATATGTAAAATGACCTGCAATCTAAATAAAGCATTTAATTTTGAAGTGTCGGGTACAATTTGAGCTTTCTAGATAAAAAAATAAAATGTGTAGGCCTATGTATTCACATGCCATCAAAACCAGCCAAATGAAAAATTGGGGACCAAATCAGAATTCGAGGTGACCTTTTTCGAAAGAGATTTGCGAAAAAATTTTGGGCATTGAGCCCCCTTTTCTTCCTGTCAAAAGATCGGGCAAAAGAAGTACTTTAACCTCTATGGAAGAAATTTCCTGAATTCACAGTGGTGTTTGTAGAATAACACAAAATGTTAATAGGGCCAAAAGAAGAAAAGACGAAAAAAAGAATAGGGTTCAAAGATTTGAAATCCACTTCAGTCAAAGATGTACTGAATAACCTCTGTTGAAGTCGACTCCAGTTATAATCCATTTACTTTTGGCACTCATTCTTCCTTTGCTGGATGCATCACCAACTCCCTTAAACACAATTCACCCTTTCACTTGTTCTCGACACTGTGCAGGTCTCAGTCAAATGGCATCTTTTCTTTCATTTATAATTAAACAACTATGCTATACTTTGCAACTCACCTGCACTTTCCCAGGTACACCAGTACTCTCCATACGACTGGCTACATTCACTGTGTTTCCCCAGATGTCGTATTGTGGTTTACGTGCCCCAATTACTCCTGCTACAACAGGACCCACATTGATTCCTGATAAGATAATTAACAATCAAAGTAACTAAACAACACCTACATTGATTCATCATAATTACCAATAAAAGTAACCAAGTAAAGTACTACTGTATAGTGCACAAAACAATTTGTATTGAAACCAATGCTTACTTCTAGAGGATTTTAGTAATTCAGTGCAAACGGGTTACATTCTTACGAATGTCATATCTTTAAGGAGACAGAATATGCCTTTAAATCACCTGCTGTGACATCATGCATCACCCTTAACTAATCTGCCTTTTTTGGTTGCCTTGGAACTTTTTCTTGCTCCACCAAGGTCATATCAAGATGCGAGGTGAAGACAATGTGGAAGTCCAGAATCACAATCTAAATTATGGGTCATCTTTCTACTTTCCCAGACTGTATGGTAACTTTCTTCTTTCCCTCTTTCCCCTTACTCTGAACTTAGAGATGAAGGTCCCAAAGGGCAAATTTAAGTACTGTTTGCTGAGAACTGTTTTCAATTTATTTTACTTTGGAGGAGTATGTAAACACAAAGGCAGAAAAGGAAGGGTATTTTATAAACAGAAATTTCATACGTTTCCATTGCTTTGATATACATGTACTTTCAATGCCTTAAAATTTGAGGTCCTGAATGAGGTCTATGTAAACCATCCCCATGACCAGGTGCCTTGGGTGATACACTACCATAACTAATGGACCATTTTTGCACTCTGGCATGCAATCTTCCATGTCAAATCCACAAAAAGCTGCAGCATAATTGCACACCAATGTAGACTAGGCTAAAAAAAATGGATTCCCCAGATGACTGTTCTACACCACTTTAGTATTTCCTTCAACCTGTCCTTGAAGGCCCAGATTTAACTTCCCAATGCTTACATCAGAACAGCTGTTCTGGAATGCACTTGTCACTCATTCTTTTAAGTGACCTGAACATCTGGGACTTATACATCATAATCGTGATGAAAGATGATTTGACTCAAGTCATGTCTTTGAGACTTTTTTCCTTGCCCCTTCCACAGAATAGTTTACTATACAGGCAGGTTTTTAAAGTGAGGGAATCATTTCACAAGGAGAAATACTACAAACTTTTACAATATGTAGATCCATGGGCGAATAAAATGCTTACCAACTCGCAGCTCAAAATTGTTGTAAGAGTTCTCATTGATGTTCTTCAGCTTTTCCTTCATTGCCATGACAAAGTCGACAAGCATGGTCAGGTAGAATGTCTCAGAGTCTTCCCTTCCCTAGAATACAATAGTAAACATTAGCCTAATCTGTTGTACTTTATACTTTAGCACCCCCCCCCTCCCACAAAAAAAAAATAATTTTAAAATGCTGTTTTATTCCTCAATCTTTCTTTTACTCCTGAATAATGATATGTCACATAAGTATTCCACATCTTTCTGCTCCAGTCTGTCTCTCTCCTTGTTTAGCATTACTTGTTATGAGAAAACAAAATAATTAAAACTTCACTTGGACTAACTTCCATGAGCACTAATTGAAAGTAGTGATTCTCACTCACCTTCACCAAATGTGTGGGCTTTAGTCCAGTTGCTGCCATGTAACAGCTTCCTATTGTCTTTATCTTTTCAACTCCATAAAAGTAAGGAATGTCCAGCAACTTGATAAGAAAATTGAAAACAGAGTTAGGAGAGCAGTGATTAAGAAGAAGTAGCAAAGTTCATTAACTTCTTCATCCAAATGCATTACATACATCACGCAATCCAGTAGTTACACTTATTCCAAAGTGCTTGGTTGCATATATCGTGAGGTTATCATTTAGTCTTGACCCAAATAGAATGGCAAGAAGATACAATGTTGGCATGCTTATACTCTGATATGGTACAGTCGACTCTGCTTAATCGCCTTTTCCGCTTAATCGCCTCGTTTCCCAGGGAACTGAATTTTTTCTGTATAAAAGTCACTGGATAATCGCCCCTCACTCCGGATAACCGACCACTCTTCAGCACCCATGTATTCAAAGATCAGCAGTTGAAGGGTTACAGATGACAAACAAATAATGTACACAGACAGTTTAACTGCTCGACAGATGGCAGACCGGTTGACTGAGTGACAGCTGCCACCTGAAATAGGTGTGATAAGCCTTTCCTCCCCACCCTCCCTTCCCCTTGTCCCACTTCGTCCCACTCTACGCATCACCGCCTTCGCCTGTCTGATAATGCTAATGCACTGAAAGCCTTATAGTCTCCTTCCCCTATGCCTAATTTGCGCCTGTCTGGTGGATTTCGATTAGATCAGAGAACGTGTCATGTGGATGAACGGTCTATCCCGACTTTGCCATCCTACTCCTTATTGTCTGCTGGGCTACTGTGAGGTGGCCAATGAGAGAGACGCGGAGATCAAACATTTTGTGCACTACAACACCATCAAATTCGAGTTTGTCCTGAGTCTGGCGACGAGAAGGTGTCAGCGCACAATATCAAACCACGACATCAAAGAAATTTAACCCCATTACCAAAAATATGGCCAAAATTACCTTTTCCCCTTAATCATTTCTCCGCTTAAAAGTCCACTATTTCCGTGATCCCGAGGAAGGGCAATTAAGCGGAGTCAACTGTATTACTAACCAGTACCGGAGACTGATGACTCCTCTATATCAAAATGAAAATTTTATTTAATTTCATATGATATTCAAGAATCCTTTTCAATGCTTATTCCAAACAGATTTTACCACTTTCAAATTTAGAATGCAAAAGTGGTCTTTCAATATGTTACCCACATACCGAATTAAGAAATACTTCACCATACTGATGCACACACATTAACGCTAAGTCCATTTCATTATAGGCATAATAAAATACATATGAAATCATTCATATCAGGAGCCAAAATACCTCCAAGTTCATCTTTTCCTAAAATTTGTTTCACCAACAGTGTGCAATTCATATGTGCCACTTTTCAATCCATGCAGCCTAACAAAGGATGAAAGGTGAGGTAAGTCCTGTTTTCATTGGCTGACAAAAACAGGAAGGGACATTTGAAGTAACAAGACTAAGTAAGCAAAGGATTTGTGCCAGTTACTGATTTTATATCTATCAGCTTTACCTGCGCACTGCACAGTGTATAAACATTATGCAATCTATTTTTCTTCTCACAAATTTACATGGGCTTAATCTAACAAAATGATACTTAAAAAAGATCATTTGATCTCCTTTGTGAAAAATGGTAATTATATATACAGCATATACCTTACCTCATCAAAATCTGCGATTATCTCATTAAGAACTCTTAGACACTCCACACCTTGATTGTTGGCTGCCAGTTCAACATAGAAATCAGAGAAATTGGATATGGATGCAAAAAAGACACCAACTTTGTTGTATTGCTGACTGTACAGCTCCTGAAAAGGAGATAAAATGATATGGTAGTATTTATATCTTTCAATCCACGGTAACTATTCCCACCCC
>JAWQUT010000160.1:1147320-1180916 GCA_033807755.1 Ellobium chinense
TTTTTTTTCAGTTCACTCCTTTCTGAATAGCCTAACGGGCTCTAACAGTGTTGCTTTTGTGTGTCGATTCTCGATTCAAGGGAAATAACGTTATTTCTCTATGCTGCTATGCTTGGTTACTTCCCTTATCCACTACTGATACAATTTTTACAGGGGTGAGGGAGGGGGCATGCGGGGTAAGGGGGGGATTAGGATATTACTTATTATGTTAAAATAGACGTTTGCTTGTCTAATGACATCCACACCCCCCCACTTTTGTGCTAATACCCCTGATTATGCAGTCCGTCTCGTAGGATCCTTCACATGGCTTTGGAACTGCCAAGGGATTCACCCTCAGTAAGGAGTTTATATTTTTATTCTGTTTTTAAATAATTAATTTGAATTCCTAGATGTATCATCTAGTTTTAAGTTGTCTGAAGAATAGGTTACTCTGCAACAGATTTTCATTACAAGCACCTAGGGTGATCAGAATTCAGACAGACACAGCCACACAAGAGTCAAGTTCACCTAATTCAGTTTCACTGGAAACACCACAAGGGATTCAAGTAACCAATACTGAATTATGATTTCAGCCATTAATCTATATACAAATTTAACAAGGATGTAATTGTATAGCCACAGATTGTATACACCCTGAAGATAAATCTGAGCACTCCTTTTAAAATTTCAAAAGATTAAGAAGAAGAAACATTCAAAGAAGTTTATTTACAGGTTGTTTAACAATCAGTGAGCTAAGATTTATAGACACGACAGTTGTACAAATCAAATAAGTGATGTACATGATGTATAACAATACTAAGTCAGTGGATATTAGCAAATCACTTTGATTAACAAAAGAAATCTTGCCATGGCTCACTCTCCTATGCTCATGACTTCTCTCTCTCAGCTTTGCTGTGAAAACCCCATTTATTCCATTTCTTGAGCTCTCAAAACGACTGTATTGGATAGGAAAAGACTGAGTTCAGGCTACAATGTCCTTTAGAAGGGCTGTTACCCAAAACGAGTGTCCTATCACCCTCTTCCTAAGTTTAGCTCTCTCCATATTCCCATACTGCATGTCACCAGCATGAACAATGGTTATTTTGGGTAATTTCAGAAAAGAGCAAACCATCTGCATAAAGATTCACAATGGTGGCTTACTAAACTTTTTTCTTTTCTTATGAGTCATTTGATAGTTTGGTGCCTGCATTCAAAGTCCCTTTTGGATTCAATCAATGTCTTGATACTTTAAAACCCAAGATAGCCTACTCACTGAAAACCCACTACCACTTCAATGTGTTGGAGTTATCTCAAGTCATGAAAGTTTTCCCATCACGTCTTTTGTTTTCATTACTATGTTTTCACTTCTTAATTATGTTGCATGTACTGTATTTTGTTCTTTTCCAGCCTATAAACAATCACAATGAAAGACCTTCAAAATTTTCCCAAGGGGGATGAGACTACGTGATTGGCAAAGTGAGCATAAGACTTGGTCAACCTGCCCACAATAGCAAGTTAGCAGTATACATGATTATAATATGTTGTAAAATATGTATCTACCAGACGCACACCCATGCTACAAGACATATTCAGCTGCACTCTTTGCTTCATTTTATCCTTTAAATCTGCTGCAGACAATAATTAGTTTTTTCCTGCTCTGGCTCATCAAGTGCAAAACTGATGTCCTCATGACTGCTCATGAGAGTGGAAGTACACCATCTCTGATGCCCACTTGTAGTTGTAACAAGAAGTTGCTGGTCACAGATACATTTAATAAAAAATTATCCATAACCAAGAAAACATGTATCTCTTAAAATATTTTTTTGGGAGCTCAGATTGTATTGGTAGGTTATGCATTCCAATAACTGTGCCGACATAGATAAGTAAGTAAAATATTAATAAATAAATAAGCACTCAATATTCGAAATTGAAATGGTATTAATAGTTAAATGAAATAATAAAAACGAAAATATTGCCCTTCGATCAAGATGTGAATGCAAGTAAATTAAAATAAATTGCTAGATACATAAATAACATTTTTACTATGTGCAAAGATGGATAAAAAAACTAACTTTATTCTCTATCGACTTAAGGATAAACAATTATTTATCCAACATCAAATTAGGTGGACCCAGTTGTATTAGTGACTTTGCCATTCTATTCAGAGTAACAACAAGTTTTTGCTGTATTCCAGAAATGTGCATATGACAGACTAATGAATACTATCTGCATACCATATGACTGTTGGTCTGTAACTGCAGAAAATGATTGGCAACATGTTCAGGCAGAAGATTACAGAGAATGCGGGAGTTCTGCCGCTGAAGTTCCTGCATGCCTGCTTTCTCCTCTGCTGCCTGTAAAAGACAAAGAAAGAGACTTACTGTTTCAACGAAGATGCCCAGTGAAGCACATATTGGTTAGTCCCTTTCAGTACTTAAGTCACACTCAGAGTGTAATTAGTACTTTGGGTGACTATGTGGCAGCATGCATATCTTATGTCTCGGCCAAAAAGGTCTTATGAGTCTAATTAAACCTGGATGAACTACATGAAAGTGGATCACATAAAAACAAACTCACTTTATGAGACTGAACAGATTCTAAGAATATATTTATGAAATTAAAGTGATATTATCTAGTGGCCCTAAATATACAAATATCCATAGATATGCATATACTTCCTTCTTTACTTGAGATTCAGCTTTAAATCCCCGAACCTACTACACTCAGCCAGAGTATAAACTGTGGAACTGTAGAAAACTCAGGACATTTCGATAGTAAAGAATCTAGTTGTGTCCCACACACCACAACTGTACACATAAATAATTATACTTAATTTATATGCCACACCCATATAGATAGGTATTCATGATGTAAGCCCTAACACACAATGAGATCTGAAAAGTGTGATGTTGCAGCTCATCATTCACCATCATCAGAGACTTCATTTTGCAAGCATAATAAGAATGGGTGAGTTGGGTTTCAACATCCCATTTTTGTACAATTTTGGCTATCTCATACATGAGGCTTGAACCTCCATCAGGCTGCAACACATCTGCACTTTTGAAACATTGTGAAAAATGCCCATGGAAATAT
Organism: Ellobium chinense; assembly: GCA_033807755.1. Lineage (NCBI taxonomy): Eukaryota > Metazoa > Mollusca > Gastropoda > Ellobiida > Ellobiidae > Ellobium > Ellobium chinense. The sequence continues at coordinate 1,150,393 of JAWQUT010000160.1, forward strand.
TAGCCATTAGTGGGATTCTATCCTAGTTGTAGGGAAAGTAGAAATATCAAACCAATGAATGTGGTTTTAACACAATGGTTTCCACAGTTTCTGGAGAAGTACCTATTCCAGTGAACCTTGTAGTTTTTGTGGCCTATGCTGTATAAACATCCATAACTCCAGAAATAATTGAAACTGATTGTATATATCTGACCTGAGCATTTATACAAAACGGCAATGTAACTATTAACTAAAAATAAACACAGCCATTTACATTATTATCCCTAGATGACAAAAACATGCACCTTACACGTGCACTTCAAAGTCATGCTGCACATTGCAAGAAATTGAACAAAACCAGCTGCATATTTACATTAACCTTGTGCTGCTGCATCAACTACATGCACAAGAATCCTGAGAAGTCTGCAGTTAGTAATAACAGCATATCAAAAATGTGAGGCTACAATTTCAAACACAAATTTAGTCAGTACACTCTTCCCTAGCCATAGAATTGAGATGTGATTCACCATGATTTTCTTAACGTTTTGATACAATGTATCTATTATATCCTCAAAGTTGTAAAATCATGTGGCCCAGGAACCAGTGTTCCATGTTTTTGCATGAAATGCAGCAAGAATTCACAGAAATGGTCACATCCATAGAAAGATGATATAGGTGAAGTCTGTAAATTTTGGCATAAAATACTTAGGCCTCAGTGGCCACATTATCGTCCAAACCTATTCGTAATATATTCCTTGCCAGTTTCATTTCCATCTCATTGATCTATTATACAACCTGGGTACAGATTTTGCTGTGAGAAAAAGTGTCTTAACCTTCATTGGTGAATATTAAGGCTGGGCAGCTCGATTCAAAAGATCGAGCCAAGTCAATCTTTACCTGCGGCTCAATTAATCGAGTCAGCAAGTTCGGCTCGAGTCAAAAAGATCGAGTTTTGCTCCAATCTTTTTGAGTCGCTTTAAGGGCAAGTGCGGCACCCTGTAGAGGTAAAACTGGGTAAAATTGTGTAAAATGAGTTTAAGGCAGTTTCTTAAACAGCGACATCTCCTTTATCGAATCCTGAAGTTATTTCCATGATACCTGTCTCAAAAAGTGTATTCTGATGCAAAAGGAAATGATCACCCTTTCTCAAATGCATATGTCGGGTAATCTTTATCGTCAATTATCTCAAAATCACAGTTTTCGTCACTCTATCCCTTCGATCTGACTTTTTTCTGGTCCAATTTACATAAAATTTTGCATAACAACTCTCCAAGCCCCTGTTTTGAGAATGTCACAGGTTTTTTTCGATATCTTGTGTTTTTTATTTTTTATGAATTTTTAAAGTTGAAAATTCTCAAAATTTTCAATGTGTTTTCATAACAATTTTTTAAAAATTATTTTTAAAAAATTATCTAAAAAATCAAAAAAAGCCCGTGACATTCTATTTTATATAAAGTGATCTTTCAAATGAAAAAAAACCCAGCATCCTACCATTTGTTGTTCTCCAGATCGAACGGTTCAAAGTTATGCATATTTTCCAATATGGCGGCCAAACAATTGGCGTTTCCATAGCAATGGAGTGAGGAGAGGGCAAAACACCCCCGGTTATCTTCCTTCCTGGCCCTATCTGACCCATTTTTCACCCCAAAATGACAAACTTCCCTGTATTAATGACAATGACCTCGTTCTGCCGCACGTCCCCTTAATCTGGCTCGACTCAACATTAATCGAGCCACATGCTCAGAGCGAAATTACCGCGGCAGTGTCTCACCTCCTACAATGTAATTAGATTTAATTGAGATTGTTTACGTTAAGGAAGGGTTAGCAGTGACAGCAGGAATGGGCTGGAAGGAGAAGGATCATGACTATGTGTTAAAGTTTGGTTTGGTAGCGTCGATGCTAATTGCGTAACAAAAGGCTCTGACTTGTGAGATACTATGTGTGTGTGAGTGTGTGTACGTTTGTGTATGTGTTTATATGAACGTGAACATTTAGGGTGCCAGATGAGATTCAATTACTGAAGAACTGATAGGCCCTATCCTAGGCTGCTCTTTCTAATAAAATGAAACAATAACTGAATGACTGAAAAAAAACAACCCTGAAGTAAAAATGAAACAGCCCCCAGAAGTCAAAAGAAGGCCAGAAACAAAAAAAAATGCCATGCTACTTGTACGCCCACTAAATTTTTTTTTTGGAGGGGGGTGGGGGTGAGGGGAAGGAGGGCAAAATAAGAACTGTGAAACTAAGGGAGGTAGGGCGGTAGCGGTAGTGGTGGAGAATAGAGGAGCACACGAGAATGTTGAGACTGGAAAGATCCATCCACGAGGAAGGTAATTTATGATGACACTGTATAAACAGATCGCTAGTGCAACTGCAAACCGCTATACTCGATCTTTAGTTGATCTTATGGCTAAATTACCAACCTTTACCGCGGACTTTCTTTCCCTCCGGTACCGAAAAAGCAGAAGTTTTAAAGATCGAGCTTTAATCAATCCTTACGATCTGGGCCACCAAAAGATCGAGCCGAATAGACTTTTCAAAATGAGGGATCAGCCCACCTCTAGTGAATATGGTAAGTTTTTCAGATGTACATCTAGATCTAGATCTTTGTATCATATCTCAATTCATATCTTAATAAAGAGCATACATCAGTTATTGTTATTCTGTTAAACTGCAACCCCTATTGTCAGTTATCAATGGGACTCAGTGGCTGCAAAATGTTGGTTTTTTTTCTTTACCAAGTCTATATTAACTCAGAGGAAAAACTGTTTGTAGTATGAATAATTGATTACATCCACTTTACTAACATTTTTGAGCCATGCCATGTAGAGATCAGTATAATCTTTGGCTGTAGTCTACAGACATAGCATTCCCTTGTAACATCAAGTAACAGAAAACATTAAAATTATCAAAACATGCAGTCCTTATAATTCATCTGCAGTTTTCATAATAACCATGTGTTACATTTAGACTGTTACCAGTGAAGCTGCTTTGATGTTAGTATTACACCACAAAAAAAGGCCAAAAAAGTCTCGCCATTATTGCTGGAAAGCAGATAAGCAATACTGATGAAGTTCAAAGCTTGAGCATTCTATGAGAATATTACTGATGTTGTCAATTACACAAGACATTGTTTTGTCAGCCCATGGCTCTTTACATGCATATTCTATCCCAGAGCTGATGATCTAGATCAAAGCTTGTACTCAGAACTGGACAAGGTGGTGTTAGGAGTGATATTCTGATATTTATGTGGCTTCCAACACAAATATTACTGCATCACTTTCTTATGCATCAATTCACTGATTAGCCTATAGCAATATCTTGTTGCATCCATAAAGCACTTACCAGCTCGTGCTGTAAACAAATTACCATTTATATCAAGATCAAAGGAAACTCAAAATACTTTCTACTGATATATTATGCTATAATATACCAGGAATTATACAGATGACTCTGACAATAATAACATACATGTTTCTTAGTTACATTATGTATAAAAATCAAACCTCTCCCACAGAGTTAATATGTCCTTTCCCATGACGATCTTATTCACCAAAACCCTCTCACTCACAATTCTGTGTGCCAAACTGTCCTCAAAGACTGCCACTTTGTAACCATGGCCATGAAGATTGAAGGCAACTGCTTTTTCAACCATGCATGTGCATATATTAAACAGTCTTACTGTTAACCGTATGTATTATCTGCTCAGTGGTGAGATTCTTGTACAGTAGATGTTAAAACAAGTAAAGATGAGACACAGGTGTCATTAGAACCACCATCATGAGTGGCAAAATATATCACTATTTAAAGAACATTTTGATTCACTGAGTCATTTGTGTTTGGTCTGATTACAGATCCAAAGTCAGCTAGTATACTCAGGAAAATGTAATAATATCTACACACTATAATACAAGATGGCCGCATTCTGCATACTCTATGATATCAACTGCTTACAGCAATATCCTATAATGCCCTTATGGGAGCAAAGCCTCAATTTGACAAATCTGGTGAGATTAAAGATCTGTTAAAGCCAAATAACAATTGCCCCTCAACATGCTTGTGACAGTACACTGCTTCTGAACATTTTAATTAAATGTTTGAATGTTAACACTGCTGAATCGTTCCAAATTGACAATTTTTAACCAGTTCAGTGAGGCATGGGAAGAAGCAAAATGAAATCCCACAAACAATTAAAATCAAACAGATGATGTACATGAATGAACACATATCAATTTTCTTTTATGCTCTGTCCAGAACTAGCATGTTTGCTGGGTCACCGCCCTCCCCTGTATCTTCCAACTGTAGACAAGAATAAATTGGGTAACAGTCTTCAGATGAATTAGGCGGGATGCAGTGAGCATGATGCTGTATGTATGTTCTAAGCCATCACTGAATGCTCTGTGCTACGCCAGGTGCTGTTGCTGCAGTGGGCCCGTGCTGTCTGAACTGTCAAACCATTATGCAAAGAAAAATCCTGCTAACTACTGCTTACCCAGCTGGCATGAAATTTTATCTTCCTTTCACTGCATTTATAATTTTTATCATCCTCTGGTTGTGGCCAGTGGCATGGACAGGATAGCTTGCAGCAGTGTGTAGTAATGTAGCCTAAGCAAGGCAAGGCTAGAAGGTGTCAATTAATGGGCTCGTGCACAGAACATAGGGAGTTGGTGTCTTCTTGTTAGACTAGCATTGTTCTCTCCACCTGATTTGTTTTTCTTTTTCTAGTTTCTCACTTATGCTATAGTAAATATCTTCACAGAACTGCATTCAAGAAGTTGGACTGGACAGTCTGATGCATCGCATTGCTTGATTATTGGCTCGCTTCCACTGTGTATTTTGTGCTACTTCAGCTACTGACATCGCCTGTCATGACATCCCTCCTATCCATGAATAAAATATTTAAATCAAGGCAAATACAGTTAGGGTTTCCATAATCACTCATTGTCCATTACTCAGCCCAATTGCATAACAAGAGTTTGTTGCACTGGTCTTTATGTTGCCCATAAAAATCATTGATATAACAAATAACATTGTCCATCATGATAAGTCCGTCCAAGATTACTTCTTAAACAATATTAGTCTTAAACTACAATTTTCATTCACTTTCAACTGTTATTCTACATTTTTTCATACAAAGCAGCTGAAGAGACATACTTGATTTCATTTTAACAAAGACTGGTACTTCTGTAACATCCCTTTAGCACTGCCTAACCCTCACAGACAGCCTGCTCCACAGAGGATCAATATCTTTAATCATTTGGAAAGAAGTTAATGAAATCTGCATTCAGCAGATTTAGATAGTTATCTGTTTGCTTGAGGCAAAGTTCATAGCTTGGTGTTTACCTTACCTGTGATTTCCACAAATAATCTAGTCTGAGTGTCCACTCTTGCTCTCTGTTTTGTAATGATAATCCTAGAAGGAACATGATGAAAGCCAAGATTCCAATCACATGGGTGGGCACATAGGCACTGTGAATATAATACATCATGCTCATCAATATTGTCTTGAGCAATAAAACTTTAGAATTTCAATATTACAAGAATATCAGGTGTAAATGAGGTTCAGATGTTAATTTCTGCCACAGTGTCTAACTTTGGCTAAGTCTATTTACTGCACATCACAAGGAAAACCCACAGCACCAGGCAGCAAATTTGGAAACACAAGGTTTAAACAAAAAATATGCTATAAAATATAATCATTTTATTCTTCGTGTATTTGAAGCATGCACCTGGTCAGCTCCCTGTTTTATAATTATCATGATCAGTATCATTTGAATTAAACCTAATCACAAATGCATACTTTATGCTCAAAGGTACTTGCTAAGCATTATCAAGGTTCTTAACTAAATTTTCACTCACTGTATCACTCTGTCAAATTCAATGAACAGAGCTTTGTGGGTTATCTCCATAACAAGTATATGACCAATAGCTATGACAGCCATGAAGATGGCCTTTAGCACAGGGTTGACCTTGATGAAAAGCGTGAGAATGAAGAAACACAAGATGCCACTGATAATGATGTAACTAGGGTCAGCACAGGTCAAGTGTTCATCCTCATTCATCAGGCTCAGAGCCTCTAGAAAAGACAGCCCATGGCCACCACTGCAACACAGCTGAAATGAGGAAAAAGAATTTACAGCAACAGGAAATAACAGAGAATACACTGTATCCTTAGAAAGACAGAACATCTTGTAACTTGTGCTGGATAGTAACTCAGTTACGACAGGAACATTCATTGCAGCACAACTGTTTCTCAGTTTCTTCAGGGGTATAATTAAATAAGTTGTTGAACAGGTGCATTTTCAGGATCAATACCTTTGGCTGAAACAGACAGACATTTAGATGATAATGGGCATCTCCTCTCTTTTAAATAATATTCAACTTACAGGTATTTAAAGCATTCCATTCACTTCTACTGTTTTATTTTTTTTCCTCCCTATTACCAGCTTATCTTCTTTCTTATCAATGGTCTGCAATCATGACATAACATGGTGATGATGGGGTGACCCATACTGTAGAGAAAGCCACTATGTGATTCCTTCATTCAGTTTTCTAGCCGTGTTTCCACAATTTTTTTGACTAATTACAGTCTGTTAGATCTCTCTAAGAGCACTAAATACATTCTCTCTATAATTACTAGTCCATCCCTTTCATCTTTTCCATCAGTCAGTTTGCCTCTCTTTCTCTCTCTATTTCTCTCTCTCTCTCTCTCTTTCTCTCTTTTTCTTTCTTTTTTCTCTCTCTCTTTCTCTCTCTCTCTCTCTCTCTCTCTCTCTCTCTCTCTCTCTCTCTCTCTCTCCTCTTTTTCTTTCGTTCTTCAATGCTCATGCTCTGACAATGATTATTCTGCCTTTATTTTTAGTATGTTTGTATAATGCACTATTTGTACCACCCAGTGTGAGACAGTGAAAGGAGGCTCACAAGGAGAAAGGTGCCAAGTAATGCTGCTTGGCAACAGATATATCTTTATCCAGGCATCTTGTCCCACAGATGAACAACCCACTCAGTCTAACAGCCATCAGAAGGTTCTTATCTGGATTCTTCCTTCTGGATTGCAGTTGCCAAAAACAATGCCATTGGGCATTCTTCACATACATATTATTTTTAGACATTCTTGCATATAGAAGCTGTTTTACGTCTTGGATAAATCTAGTAAACTGACATCATCTTTCCAGAATCGTGTGATTATATGCCAGACATAACATCTATTTCCCATTCATCAGCAAAGTGTCATTAATAATTACTTTTTGAAAAGACAGTAATAGGAGACAAAAAGGTTTTTTAAAATAACATTTGTACAAGTCTAATTCAACAGAAACATCATTAATTATATTAGATTCTGAGGGATATGACTCTTGATTACTTCTAATCTGGAAATGCATGTTGGATCAGGAAATCAAATTGTTATGAATATTTTTCTCTCAGTTGCAACTATTTGATGATAAGGACAAACTAGACATGTTTTATCTGATGAAGAAAGTTGTCACTGAAAACAGTCTTATTGAAGAAATCATGCAGTGCTGGTCAATAATGAAGTGGACCTATCACTGTTCATGTTTTGAGGTAAGCCCAGGCATCAGATGATTGACTACCATACCCTTTTTCATACCACCACTTTCAGTCTATAAATCCTTTTCCAGTCAATGCCAAACCTACCAAATACTTCCAGAAAGTCTTTACAGATTACAGTCGACTCCACTTAATCACCCTCCGCTTAATCACCTTTTCCACTTAATCACCTCGTTTCCCAGAGAACCAATCTTTTCTATATAAAAGTCACTGGATAATTGCCTCTCACTCCGGATAATCGACCACTCTTCAGTGCCCATGAATTCAAAGATCAGCGATTGAAGGGTTACAGATGACAAACAAATAATGTACACAGACAGTTTAACTGCGCGCCGCGCGATGGATGGCAGACCGGTCGACAGAGTGACAGCTGCCACCCGAAATAGATGTGATAAGCCTTTCCTCCCCACCCCCCCCCCCCCTTATCCCCCTNCCTTGTCTCCCTTCGTCCCACGCTACGCATCATCGCCATCACTCATCGGATAATGTTAATGCACCAAAAGCCGTATAGTCTCCTCCCCCACAACGCCTTCCATCTAAGTGAGGCGGAGAATATATCAATTCAATTCAAAGGTTTTATTAGGCCGTAGGCCAACATAATGCATTACAATACAGTATTACATTAGTACAATCCACTTTCAAGACATAAACCATGTTCCTCATGCACACTGTTGCCACTCATCTACCACTTTCTCATCTAGCTGACATCCAGACTTTCGAGAGTTAAACTGGCACACAAATCATGACATTACCGCTATCATCACTCACTCTCTCAAATTACACTCTCTACTTGTCTCTCCTCCCCCCATTCAGCACAGTGTAGCATAGTCAGATCTGCTGGCTGTTATTTACTTAAAATTCAGGCTGTGAAGATATTCGATTTGATCAAAAAGGAGGGACATAATTTTTTTNAGTCTGCGTATGTCTTCACCCCATTCACTTTTAAAGTATTTTACTAATCTATACATGTTTGTTTTAACTTTTAAATATCCCGGGAGTAGTTCTTTCCTAATTCCTTAAACCGTGGACATACTATCAGACAATGGAACTCATCCTCTATATCATTACATAAGCTACATTTTCTATTCATATGGTCTACTTTAGGTCTCTCCCACCTCCCCCTTTCCACCATGAACGCATGTGAGCTTAGTCTGATCCTAGTAAGAGCCATTCTCCTTGCTTTGCACTGACATACGTTTAAGTAACTTTCATATTCCAGGTCTGATTTGATATGTTTATACAATCTATTATTACTACTGGCAGTATATATAAACATCGTATTGCGAATGTCTGGTGGATTTCGGCTAGATCAGAGAAAGTGTCATGTGGATGAGCGGTTGATCCCGACCGTGCCATCCTATTTCTTATTGTCTGTTGGGCTACTGCAAAGTGGCCAATGAGAAAGACCTCGGAAATCAAACATTTTGTGCGCTACACCTGATTCTGGCAACGAGAAGGCATCAATGCATGACATCAAAGAAATTTAACACCATTACCAAAAATATGGCCGAAATTACCCTCTCCGCTTAATCGCCCACTTTTTCCGTGATCCCGAGGTAGGGCGATTAAGCAGAGTCGACTGTATTTTGATGAAAAATAATAGGCTTACCCAGAACAGATCTCAAACCACATACATGTATCCCAGGACCATGTCCACCACTGTAAGTTATGAACTAGCTCTTGACATTTTTGTTCATCTTTATTATGACTTGCATTCATTGACATCTTTTGATTTTATATTCTAAACTTGTGCAATCTATTTTAAAGTTACCCACATCATTTATTTCTTATTCAACACTCCTAAGCATATGTGTGTGCGCATAGGAAAACCCGTTGCTTCTCTCTGGATCTAATCTCGAGATATAGCAGTTTTAAGTCAAATTTCGACTACCAGACCCAAAAATGGATTTTTACAGAAAAAGAAAGATTGTTCATTTATTTTTCGTTTGGTGTATGATTCATGTCTCGAAACGGCATTTAAATGCCTTAATTTTGTGTTTTTGTGAGGTACCCTCGATCAATTTTCACTCATTGAATCACCCGCATTTGGCCGAGCCGGGAAGGCAAAATGTCGGAGAATTTTAAAGCCGGTCGCGTCGTTGTGTCGCTTATTTCTCAAACTACACACTTGCGCACTATGTCATATTACACATCATAAGAAAGGTCTTTCCCTCTACTTTCGATTGGTAGGAAGTGCGTATCTTTTAAGCGACAATGAAATCAATGCGCATCCTGTTTACATAACATAGTTCGTCAACTACGTAAAACTAAAGTGTTCTTACTTAGAGAGCTTGTTTTCTCATATAAAACGCATTTTGCGTTCAAATATATGATTATATTTTGATAAATGTAGAAAAGTATCATTATGCATGAGAACATATTGCAGATTATTTGGATGGTCATTTCCTCTCAAATATACAGCCCTATAGCCCCCGTAATGTTAAGATAATTGAAAATTTTAGATATCCGAACTTTAAACGCGATTTTCTCCAAACTGTGATTTTTAAGTATGGTTCACAAAAATTGCCATAACTTTGGAACTAATAGAGATATTGGCATCAAATAAACTGCAAAATGTTCAGAAATGAATAGCTTATAACTTGCACTCAAAATCTCAGTTTTCATATCTGGTATGAAGTGAAGGCTTTTCCTATGCAGCCACATATATTGTTTGTTAATTTTTCAGAGGACCACTATTTCTAAACCTTCAAAATTACCCCCCCGACATTTTCAATGAATACTTTTTTCCTTTAGATACCCTTGAAATTAAGGACTGGGATTGTGGGACTGGGTTATTTGGGACACTTTAGTAATGAGGTCAGCATGGTTGAAGAGGTTAGCACTTTATGTAGTACATGTACCACATTCCTGTGTCCATTATTGCTTCACCTGACCATATCACAAAAATGCGACTAACCTTTACTATGAATATTTGAAGCTGTGGATCTCTTGGCACTAAACAGGTTATTAACCTGACAACATATTGTACACGAAGCATGAAGAATGTAGTTTTTTTTTAAGTTAGTGACCATTCTACTTACCACATTGATCTGCACCATCAGGTATGGAATCAAGACAGTTGTGATTGCAATGAAGACACGCAACTTGGATGACTTGCGAATGTCAAAATTTGTACACTGGAATACATGACAACAAACCCAGGGGTCAAATTACCAATTGATGGGACCAGTGGAAAGACAGAATTTGTTCTGGATCACTTAAAAACAGTCTAAGTTACACACATTAATCCATTATTTATCATTAGTGACCCTTATAAATAAAGCAGTCAAAGACTATTTCGTCATTCTACACAAAGTAACATCCAGCAAATATTGCAAGAAAGTACTATCATACATAAACTACTCTTCCTTAAAGTGCACTTCATATTCTCTTGTTGTTACTCTTGATTGGAAAAACAAAAAGAAAATCCTAATCCATCAACTAAGAATTCAAAATCTTCCACATCAAGTCCACCAATAAACCTCGTACAATTCCGGGAATTTGATGTTACATCGACAAGCATCACTTGTTTCATTTATCTCACAGGCTTACCTTAAGTTTTATACTCAGGATGCATATGAGAACTGTGGATGGCCAGGCAAAACCCAGAATAAACATCATAAACAACAGCAGAGTCCAGGGCAAGATGACCACCTGTAATGTGAATAATTACATGTTAATAATCCCACATGACCACACTTCTGACATGAGGAGGAAACTAAACCAAACTGAGACTAACTCCATCTATTTATATGTTTAAAGAACAGCTTCATGTGCACCAGCTTGTTGTGTGAATTACTACAGTAACATTAACAGGACAAAGAACCGCGTGACAAACAAACTTTGGCAACAAATTTTAAGACTGAAGTACACATTATCACACAATTACCTTTGCCCTATGGGGGCAACTTACAATATATCTAGCTTTATCTGGATCATTGTCCTGTCAAAAAAAGTGTTCATGCAATCATAAAGCAGCATGACAAACTGGAAACTTTTTCATTGTAGGCAGTACACAGTTGTACTGTGTGTACACAGAGATGCAGTTAAATGCAAGGTTGTTGTTACGAGTAAAAAGTAATGCCGCTAAGAGTACTTGTTACAATTTTTGAGTAATAATTACTTATTCGTTACAAGCTTCATCTAAAGTAATGAAAAAGTACATGGGGGAGGGGGGGGAAGGGATGAAGGGAGGACAGGTTGTGTTATGTCGGGCCGCTCGCAGTGTAAGGGAGGGGAATGAGAGGGGCGACCTTATCTGCGTTTAGTCGGGAGGAGGTGGGACATAACTGAATAGGATGGCTGTGGAATTTGAACACAGACACCAGATCGCAAAATGCTTTAAGTTTTTAATCAATCATAATTATGTGATGATTGAAGAATGTTTATGTAACCGTCACGTGCAGGCCAGAATACGCCGGTGTCAGGCTTTATCTCTTCGTTTTACAAATACAGGCTTACTTTTTACGAGGATACAGTCGGCTGGTTGCAAATGCACCTGGCCTGCACTCATTACAGAGATTTCATCACCACCACTGCATCACAAGTTATAAGTGAATCCACTGTCCACTGTCATGGTTCTCTCCACCAATCCCATCAAGCTAAGTGCTTTATTGGCCTGATCGACACATACAAGTGGCGCCGAGCTGCATGTTTTATGATCACGTGCTATCTCCAATCTTTTGTGACAGGGTCAATTTCTTGAAGAAAATGCTAATGCTTTTGTAGGACCATTCAAGCTTATAGTTCATAGTGAGGTTATGCTTTATAAGTATACTTTGTAACTTGGAATCAAGGTTTATTTTAAAATTCAATGCATTACGTAGTAATGAGGAACATGTAGCATACCAGTAGTTGATATCGAGGTCTAACTATGTTTGGGCAATACCTTTTCCTGGAAGCTATAGTTTATCTAATTAAAGACAGGCTGTGCACTTCATAAAACTGTTAAGCTCCTTGCGGAGAAGCAGATTTAAAAGGTAAAAAAAGGTATTAAAATACATGGCCATTTATATCAAAACAAACAACGGCTGCTGTTTTGAGACTTTAACACAAATAATGTAGATATTAATTCTATGACTAAATGGATATCACTCAAAAGACAACCATGATAACTTGTGTGAAATGTGCCAGTTGACTTTTTGCACGCTTATTTTGTTTCTTGGATAACCAAGAAACTGAGACCTGAAAGTAATTCAAAAGTAACTGGAAAGTAAAGTAATTGTAACAGTGATTTTGCTTTAAAAAAGTAAAGTAATTGTAACAATTACTCATTTTTGAGAAAAGTAAAGTAATTGTAACAGTTACTTTTAAAAGTAACTTTTAACAACCCTATTTAAATGAAACTCTGTCAAGTGAACCGATAAAATACATTGCATGAACGAAGCGCTGGCTTAAAATGGACACCTATAATGTGCAATAAAATTTGCTTCCAAAATGCGGCAACTTCTATTATTGTCACAACAGAATTCAGTGAGAGTTAATAATGCAAATGTGGACATATTATTTTAGATTCTCTCAAACACAAATAAAGAAATTTAGATCTAATCACACAGTTCTCAAGAAACTGTTAATCAAGGCATCTGCTAGCAAGTTAGTTGTTTCCCAGATTAATATCTGCTTCAAAAGAACTTATGTTTTTCTATCAGGAAATTTGTGATAATCTGAAACAATATAAACAGGCAAGACCCTGTCGATATAAGCTCACCATTCCTTGCCACCACCTTATCATAACTTTAGGACCATTTTATACCACCATGTTTATGCTGTAAACAGTACTGCTCCAAAGGCACACTTCCATCCTAGAACCACATCTCCACATTAGATGACCCCTCTGCTATATTCACTCACTAACTAACCTGCAGTGCAGTGATTAACACCAGCAAGATCAAAGTGCACACCAGACTACAGCTGAAGGTAATATCTTCTGTGGCCTGGTACTAGAAACAGCAGAGTACAAAACTGATAAGTAATACCATGGCATGTTAGAACAGGGCATAACAGTGACACTTTGTATGCAACTATTGTAGGTGCCTAAAAACCATGCCTAAACCAGTGAAATTACGAGTCTTATGATATTATCACACTAACTGTAAATATTTACTGTCAGCTTATCTCATGATTAGCTTCATAGCCACTGCCCAGTTTGTCAATTTCAGTGGACATTTTGTTACAACAATAGAGTGATGATATTTATGATAGTGGCTTATAATGTTACTGATTATAAAGTACAGAAAATTCATTTCTCAAGATATACTTTTTCACATTCTCTGGGCATTTTAACAAAAGCTTTCATTTCCAGCATCTCAGAGCAATAAAAAGCAATATGTTACCCTATCAACATGGAAATATAGTTTGTGTGATGTTATGTGTCTTACCCCCTTTTCTTTTTCTTTGTTGGTAAACTGCAGCGTGATGAAATTGACATTATTCGATTTTTCCCTCTCTATGCTCCTTGCTGTCAGAGCTTGAGCTAGATATTTATTGACCCGATCCACTGCAGATTCAACCATCTCCTGTCTGAGGAGTGAAAAACAGATCACAGACAAAATGATGTGGCTGAGCTGATGCATATGGATGCTGGCATAGAAATAATGGTGATGCATCTATTATATTTGTCCTCATGAGCTGATCAGTTGTGAAGCTAATGTGAATATAATGTTTACTAATGCTGCATTTGTTACATTTTAATCAAACTTCCCCACAGACAGTATTACTCAAAGATGCTTATATCATACTCTGACAACTTAAGGGCAAGTGCGGCAGAACTAAGTCGTTTTCATTAATAAAGGGAACTTTGTCATTTTGGGGAGAAAAATGGGTCAGGGCCAGGAAGGAAGATAAACGGGGGTGTTTTGCAATTTCCTCCCTCCATTGCTATGGAAACGCCAATTGTTTGGCCGTCATATTGGAAAATATGCATAACTTTGAACCCCTTGATCTGGAGAACAACAAATGATAGGATGTTGGTTTTTTTGCATCTGAAAGGTCACTTTATTCAAAATAGAATGTCATGGGCTTTTTTTCATTTCTTGGATAGATTTTTTTTATTATTTTGTTTAAATTCTCACGAAAAACAGAAATATTTGAGAATTTTCAACTTTAAAAATTCATAAAATATAAAAAACACAAGCTATCGAAAAAACCCTGTGACAATCTCAAAACAGAGCACATGAAGAGTTGCTATACAAAATTTTATGTAAATTGGACCAGAAAAAAGTCAGATCAATGGGATAGAGTGACGAAAACTGTGATTTTGAGATAATTGATGATAAAGCTTACCCGACAGATGCATTTGAGACAGGCTGACAATTCTTATTGCCTCAAAATAAACTTTTTGAGACAGGTATCATGAAAATAACTTCAGGAATTGACAAAGGACATGTCGCTGCTCAAGAAACTGCCCTTAACTCATTTTACACAATTTTACTCAATTTTATCCCTACAGGGTGCCGCTGTTGCCCTTAAGTCCAGCAAACGGGATGAATTTGCAAAGATATACACTTGAATTAACAGATTATGCATGTTCAAGGTATATAAATGATAGATCTGGAATGCGGATCATGTCACTGTAAGATTCACCACCTTTTTCTATATCTGAAACATCTCTGACTGCTTCAAGAAAGAATTCCCACAGTTACCACTACACATGCAAAAATGTTGCAAATTTACAGTCAAACCAACAGAATGAGATTGACATCATTCAGTATATGGAATCTACTTAAAGGATCTCTATTGTTATCCATTGCAACAATCAGTCTCAAAATTGGAACCTATACAGTTACCAGACAAATTGCATATGCTGTAATAAAGGTTTCTTTGTTATAGCATTGCATTTTAACCATACAGCCTACTGCCATTATTATAGCATTGTATTTTAAACCCATACATGATATAGAGTATGCACTATATATCACAAAGATTTATAATCCTATTCTCTTAATTAGCTTTCCTTGCCCCTATGAAGCACTGTAAAGATACACTGAAATATAGAAACCTTAACTCTACAGTAATATCAGAATTATTACCTGTTTCTGAATGCTTTGTTTGGTTTTTCTGTTCCCAGACTCTGCAGAAAACCAAAAACAAATTACCCATGCATCCTAGTGTTGTTCTGAGGTTTAGTTAGATGATGGGCAATTATTCTGTATGGGAGTCACAAATTGACTTCACGCAAGTAAATTGCTTAAGCATTGGTGCAGGGTTGAAGAAGGAGAGCACAGAATGACACTGCCAATGACACTGGGAGATATAGATGGAGGTAACTTTTCCCCATCTCATATTGCAGCATCCAAGCCAAATGTTCAATGCTACAGGGTAAATAGGGTACTTTGCTAAGCATGCTGTGCTATGGTATGCTATGCTACAAAATCAAGGGACTTTACATCAGTCTGCCTTGACCTATCTCTGTTTCTCGATTGCTGATGTAATACTTCACTCCTTGTCCTCTTCCTACATTACAGAGTACTCTAAGGGGAAAAGGAGGAAAAAGCATGAGTACATTCGTGCACATTTTATTGATATTGTAACTCCCCAGTGTAAGCAAAAAGAATGAATACAAGATAAATCCCAGTATCCATGAAGTAATTCTGAGGTATCAGAAAATCAACAAATCATATATTAGAGAAGTGACTTACGTAGTCTTGCACATTGATAGTAACACTGTCTTGCCTCTCCGGTTCCTCTTGGGTTGTACCCTAACAGAACCAGATAATCAAAACTGAGTATCTGCATTTCTTTGAATACGAAGGTTGAAACAAGACTCATACACATGTTTAAAGTGCTTCTTCATATATGAGTATGATGCTGTAGACTTTATATAAAATCTTACTCTCTGAGACAGTCCCCATAAATTCCAAATTCCAAGCCTCTGAAGTACTGACAATTGCAGTGCTTTAGGATTATAATCTGACATGAATATATGGGGTGTACCAAATGAAAGTTCATCTAATTTCAAAGTTGAATAACTTCAATACTTCAAAACTTTGGCACTTGGCTATGATTATGTCACAGCTACAGAATCAAGAATACATGCCTAAAAATAGCATGCTTGGTGTGCATTTAACTGGCATAAAATTTTAAGCACATTAAGGGCACGTGCGGCAGAACTAGGTGATTTTCATTAATAAAGGGAACTTTGTCATTTTGGGGTGAAAAATGGGTCACGTAGGGCCAGGAAAGAAGATAAACTGGGGTTTTTCGCAATTTCCTCCCTCCGTTGCTATGGAAACGCCAATTGTTTGGCCGCCATATTGGAAAATATGGATGACTTTTGCATAACTTTGAACCGTTCGATCTGGAGAATAATACATGGTAGGATGCTGGTGTTTTTTTTATTTGAAAGATCACTCTATTCAAAATAGAATGTCATGGGCTTCTTTTGATTTCTTGGATAGTTTTTTTTTTTTTTTTTAAATGTCATAAAAAAACTTTGAAAATTTTGAAAATTTTCAACTTTAAAAATAAAAACAAAAACAAAAACACAAGATATCTAAAAAAGCCCACGACATTCTCAAAACAGGGGCTTGGAGAGTTGTTATGCAAAATTTTATGTAAATTGGACCAGAAAAAAGTCAGATCGAAGGGATAGAGTGACGAAAACTGTGATTTTGAGATAATTGAAGATAAAGATTACCCTATAGATGCATTTGATAAAGGCTAATCATTTCCTTTTGCATTAAAATACACTTTTTGAGACAGGTATCATGAAAATAACTTCAGGATTCGATAAAGGACATGTTGCTGTTTAAAAAACTGCCTTAAACTCATTTTACACAAATTTACCCAATTTTACCCCTACAGGGTGCCGCACTTGACCTTAAAACAGATATAATCTACAATTGTATCTGTTTAAATGTGCTTACAATTTTATCCCAGTATCTCATTAACTCTTTGGATTGTGAATTATGTAAACTTTCTATGGGGATATGTGGTATCTGTTACCTGGTACTGTTAAAGTGGCACCTGTTTTCATCACTGGCATCATCTCATTTTACAGCTCAGGACTTGTCTGATTTGCTCTTGAAATAAACCCTGCTCAAACTTGGGCTACTCACCATAGTTTTGGCTATCTTGGGCTGAAATGCCACAGACTCCCGTGATTGGCTAGTGGACAGAACATCTGAGAATGGAATTTCTGCATTGAACTTGACAGACTGCATAAGTCTGATCACACAGTTGGTTACTCCCTTGAAGGAAAGTTTATGAGGTCTGATGCCAGTCCACTCACGCTGCAAGAGCACAGCATGTTGCTGAGGATGAGGGAGAAAGAACATAGAGGGTCACAAAAATGTTCAGATGAAGCACTTGCTACTGCTAGTAGTGCTAGTGATGTGACAATTGATGGTCTTACAGCAAATGTCACTTGATGTGCCAATGCTAATGCAAATGCATTTTCCTTATCCGAATCAAAACGTGTATGTGTTACCTTAACAACAGATTAACAGTTCATAACTTTGTATTGTGTTCAGCAGATCGAATTTCCATCTTATTTCCATCTTAGAGCCCAAAACAACACTCTTTCATAAAAGCAAAAGAAAATGGCAACACAAAAAAAGGCAACTTTTTGAACCATAAATATCCCCTCCTCCCTTGCTGCCACCAATCCCTGCAAGTTTTGATCAAAGCCTCTACACCTAATTACCAAGGCATTTTGTTGCATTGAGCTTAACTGCACACTGCTTATTATCCTACACTTTGGGACTCTCCTTACCAAGGAGACATTGATGCTCCTTTCAGTGGTGATTACAGCGATAAGAGTTACAGTGACGGTGACAGCCATCCTTCATGTTCTCACTAACAATACATTACTTGTGTAATATACAATGAAGCCAATATCACAGGTATGCAGCTGTGCATTTCAGAATAACAGGTGCACTTGCAGACCAAAAGTGGCAGATATCCATTTTAAAACAAGCACAATAACAAATAAATGCTATTTCACTGACCACGCATGATATTTATGTGTGATGTGTGAGCGATCTCTCAAGCCTACAGAGTAGTGCTAAGCCTTGTTTCTGCTCACATTTTCCTTCCTGCCCTTACACACACAAACCAGATATCTATAACAATCCCTTTAGTGTGAGTTTCATGATTTGAAATTATTATTCCTGTTCCTATTTCCTCAATAACTTGCAAGAATCATAGATATAATAAAAAAATAAGTTTAAACCGCCATAAAATGTATTCTGGTTCAAGACAAATCTGTTAACTTCATATTTTTTTCTCTCTTATTGCACCTTCAAACTTTGCTGGAATGGACAAGAATGACTTCTTATATTTTTCAGGAGGGCTTAGGTCCAAACCACTTTTGCAACCACACCTTAATTGCTTTGTAATTACATTACAAATTCAAAAAATCATTCATAAAAAGGTATTTCCACCAACTGGTCCACAGCAACCAGGACAAGTTTCAGCACTGTTTCCAACATTGTGAAATCCTGTTGTCTAGCCAAATAATGTCACATTACAGATCACAAAGTTTTAAGGGGGGCAACATGTGTTAGAAATGTCAGTTTCATTTCCAACAAGACATGCTCCTTAATTCCCAATACAATAAAACAACTATTTACCAGTGAACAGAAGGATTATCAAAGCTAACTTTGATTTCAGTTATCACAATAGGTCCTCTTACAAAAGTGTGAACTTACGAGCAGCACAATATTACTAGTGGGCATCTTAAGCTATAGTTCCATGACAAGTGACAAGACTAAAACTGTTACATTTAAACACTACATACTGTATTTCTTAGTGGCTTACATTAAGCATGTGAAAATATTCAGTTGCTGAGCAAATATAAAGACTTTGAAAGTACACCATCAAGTTGGACAACATGTACATCTATGTTAATGTTCCATCTCTGTTGTGCATTAAGTGAAGATTGAAATACAGTACTGCTTAATAAAAAACCAGAGGCAGGCTTTAAAACTGTCTTGTTTAGAGGCCCTTGGATATATTGGTTATCTGTATTTTAAATGTCAGTAGTGGCATCTGTGGGCAAGCGCAATCACACCAGCACTAAGTGTCCAGCGCCAAAGCTTTTCCCAGAGAAAACAGGGTGGTAATGATCGCCACACCAGTAATCCTGCAATAGGAAACTGTTATAGCCATGGATCTAGAGAAATGTTTACCCGTGTTGCAAAAATAAATACTTTTAAAATGCCATTTACACCAAATGATCTAGTAACGTGGAAAGTGAAACAACGTAACAAACATTATATCAAGGCTACTTAGGAGAATTTGTCTGCAGTATATCATAACTGCAAAAATATTCCAGGGGCTCCTTTGGAGAAATGGTCATTTCTATAGTGACTTTGAATTTCTCACAAACTCTCCTGTCAACATTATAAGGAAATCTTTACAATGATTTTTGGATACATATCCCAGACTCAGATGCGATGAGACACCATAGTTGTGAATCTCATCATCTCTGACACATCAACGCATGAACACAGTGAATGTTACTATCGGGGCATGCCTGGCAGAAAAACGGCAGGTGAATCTGGTTTTGCTGGCATTTCACATGAAGATGAGGATAAGTCACGGAATCAGGTTTTCTGACAGGAATCTTCGAGCATACATGCTATATGAATCTTTATCTCAATGGTATATGAAGAGTGGGGTCATTAATGCTCAAAGATTCATAAATTAATTTTGCTGACAAATTAAAATTAGTGTTCTTAAAAGTCACTCCTGTGCCTATTTTTATAGAAGCTGGATTATGTACATTAATGTCAATTTTCTTTTCTCAAGTTCAAAAGATGATAGATCCTTTCCATTCATTACTAGGCATTTAGTCTAATAGGAACTTTTCTTTGTGATATTTCTTATAATTTGTTTTCTGTGCTTTCAGCAATTAACATCCCTGACAGGGCAGTCCCAGTATAATTGATGTGGAATTCACATAAGCATAACAGAACACAGGATGCTCAAATGGAAAGTGTCAGTGTTAAAGTCATATAGAACTTTGTGAAGCAAGACATTGCTTGGTCATTGCACTGATATATGTAACCAAAAACTGGCTGAATTTTAATGGCAAGTTAAAAATTGCAACTGACATGGCAAAAATGCCCCCAACAATCAGGATAATAATATTCATAGTCTGAAAACTGTGAAATGAAACTGTTCATCAACTTCATTTTGTGAAATAACAGTAATAAGACAGTCTTCTTCAAAACAATAGACCAGAGGTTAGTATTGTTCAAGTGGTTTTCAAATATATCAAAACATAATTTGTAACTAAGTAATAGTTGAACATATCTTAGTGACATGTGTGAACTAATGACCAAGGCATTAAGGTGAGATCGGTCATGTTCACATAAATTGATCTGGCAAAACCAGGATTTCAGATGTAAGTTTTATCTAAATACATTTGATGACTTCAAGAGTGTCTCCTCTGCATCTTTGTGTCATTGAAGTGATCCACATAAAATGTTCTGATGAAGGCACTATCTAGAAAAAGGATATTTGCCATTCTCAGCCCTTTGCTGTTTGATGTAGAGACTTCATGGGTATACTCTCACATCCAAAACTCTCCCAGATAGTCTATGGTTCAAATATTGTTCAGCGATTCTGTCATTGCTATTTTTAAGTTTGGCCACACGTGAACATATTTTTTGGAACTGCCCTAGGAGAGGTGTAAACTTTAGAGGAGGCATAAATAACACATATGATGAGACTACACTTATTCTCAGGGAAAATCTTACACAGATGCTCCTTATCATTAACAGCTGAAAGCAACAATTTCAAATCCCATATTGAGATTCACTGAGATAACTTATGTTCCAGAGGTTAAGTGACTAACAAGGTCATTTACTAGCTGTGACCACACACAAATTAAGGAATGTTAGATAGGAGGCTTTGATGTCACCCACAATTCAACTGCAAAAATATTCACTGCACATCTGCTGCCCCCTAAACAAAAATGTGCATTTTGTCTTGCACTACTGTCACTTTTCAACATGCAGAAGTACTACCCCACGAGCTCTGCAGTTGAGCATTCTTCAAATAATCCATAAAGCCGAGCATGATGATAGATGTTTATAAACCTAACAAACAATTAACATCATTGCATGAGACTAAACAATTAATATCTTTACAGACCTATATAACAGAATATACAAAGAAAAGCTTGATACATGTATGAGTTTGTGATAACAACTGTTCATAAAGGGTCATTATCACATACAGTGGAACTCGCTTAAGCGGGACGGCTCCGTTCCCGACAAATCGTCCCCCTTAAGCGGGCGTCCCGCTTAGGCGGACTATCCATTATAAAGTGATTTCTTAGCTAGTTTGTGCGTTTCATCCAGGTTAAGGGATATCATTACTTGTTGCTAGTGAGGTGTGACAACGGAATCAGATTTAAATTGTATCTGTACTGTTTAAAATATACTTATTGCAGTCTAACTGCATTTTCAGTAGACTTGCAGAGCATATTATTGGTCATTCTTTGCGGGGAACGGGATTTTTGGTTGGCTTCAAAGAAGCACCTAAGCCTTCTCACCACTCTCCTTTGAAAATTAAAAAAAAAAATTTCTTTTAAAGACCGGGACATGTCTACATAGAGGGAAAGAAATAATACATGTTAAAATAAAACTGGAGAGAATATGAAAGGTCTAGCATCTCTGAAGTCGAGATGTTCGCCGTCCCCCATTCAAGTGATCAAAAATAATTTGGGATCAAATTTACATGATCGTAAACACCAGCAAAGATAAGCGTCACACTTCTCGCTCCACATCTGGCCAGAGCGCGACGCGAGCGGCGTGTGTCAAAAAGCCTTTACGCAACACAAATGATGGTCATGCCTTTGTCAACGACATTCTGGCTGAATGTTGTGCAATTGCGCAGGTAAGGATCGTAAGTGTCAATCACTGCCTAAGCTGAAGAAAGGATAAAGTGTGGCTGACAGGGGGCGGGGCTTACTTAATCTTGATCCGTTAATGCTTGCGCGGGTTAAATGACCAGCGGCTAGGATGTCCGCTCTGATTCGTCCATGCGTGCGCCGAAGGGTCAACTGCCTGACAGAAGGCTATGGGGAGGTAGTGTCAATCACTTCTCACATAACGTAAGGGGGGGGGGTAATCAGGGCCGTCGATACAAGCTTCTTTGTAGCTCTCAGGTTTTCAGCTGATGGGCAAAGGTAAACAAGCACACAGTACGATAGTGACAATTTGCAGCATTCCTGTCAAAAACAGCGTGTATATGACGGAAATCTGGCTCCAAGTCATCTCGCTTAAGCGGGTTGCCGTCCCGCTCACATATATAGATTTAAATAGCAAAAATTCCGTTCCCCAGGCATTCGTCTCACTTAAGTGGGCGTCTCGCTCACGCGTGTCCTGCTTAAGCGGGTTCCACTGTATTTGACTTTGACTGTGCCACTCAGTTATCAGACTTTTTAAATTTGTCTTCACGGCTTTCAACTACATGTTTTATTAATCATTAAGCTTCATGACATAGTACAGACTCCTGACCATCATGAAAGTTGTGCCATGTGAGAGAATATGATAAATAAATAACAATATCAGGATGATAAACCATCTCATTATTTCATATCCTGTGACCAGATTCTCATGCTGCCTTGAGAACGCTAATAAATCTGTAATACTTTCACGTTCTATTACAGTTTATACACAGAATGAAGTGGGCTTGAAATAATATAGAATCTGGTACTATTTTCTGCTAGTATGAACAAACCATTGTGGTCACTCCATGGCATAGTTTAATTGAACTTCATTTATTCAGCTTCATCAAACTACTTCATGGTTAATAATTTTATAAATCTTAAATATGATTATGTGTAGGGTCTCAAAGGTTTTACAAAATCAACTGAGTGGCACACAACAATTCTCTGAGACAAAAGACTATGTTTCCATGAATTTAGTGTGGAATGCTGGAAAGTTGCACAAATTTGGCTCATGTCAGGCATTCTTCATTTTAATGAAGTTGGTCAGGCTTTGTTTGAGGACAAAGTCCCGAGACGTGAGACACAAATCTCATATCATTGTATATGTTTCATGTGTGTGTGTGAATGAGTAAAGAATGGTTCCTATAGTTTTGTATTTATTTATATGCTACACAGTAACTCTACAGAAGAGTGTCTCTTTAGTTTGAAACCATGGTAAATCATCAAAGATTCTGGATCATCTGTTTATAAATTTTTCTAAATGATCAGCATAATCAAAAACTTTAAGAAATCAAGAAATTATTCCAGTGTATCAAATTCTAGCAGCTGACATTGTAATACACCATATAATAATACATAGATTATGAACACAAAACATTTGTAGTTTCTTTTCTAATAAACTCTTGGAATTGGAGACTTCTGTTGCACCATTCTGCAAAGTAACATCACTCGCTACACTAAATTTATCAGCATGAAAATACCGTAGCACAGGTCACGATCATAAAATGGGAAAACCTCATTTAAAATGTTTACCACACGCTTGTGTAAACTGAAAATAACATGGCATGAACATGTAAGTCTGACTAAAATTAACAACAACTTGTTTTTGTGAGAGCAGTGCTGGTCAAAATATTTAAACTTGTTATGCAACAAACAGTGTAAGTGTCATATTATCACAAAGCATTAAGTGTATGGTTTGGTAACATAGGACACTCTGTCACTCACTTCACTCCATATTATCCTCTGGAACAAAGAACATTGATAATTTATTTCAAGGCAAATTTCACAGTATGACACTATTCAGTTGTTGTGCTTAACACTGTTCTACACAAATATTTCATCTCTGCAGTGTTGGTAAGTTTAAGAACACTGTACAACAATTTTAAACCACAGGTAGTCAGATCCAGTCTATCTCTCAAAAAGATATTCATTTTGTAAATCTACATCTTATATCTGCAGAACCATTCCGGTCCAGGAATAAATAAAAAAAGACTGGATAAACGTTTTAAGAGTCATTTATATCAAAAGAAAACAGATGAAAATCCTATATTTGTCCCAACATAGATGTCCTGTGAGACAATTGAAACAAAACGTTTTTGTTCTCAGTAAGTGCTCACAGTCCAGTGAGAGGTCTCCATTCCAGACATTGTGTGGAAGGATATATTCCAAGAATCCTGCTCTCTTGGAAACAGCCACAGAATTATTTGGTCTTAATGTGCACATGTATTCAGACATGTCTGACAAAGAATATGACTATCAGAACAGCTTTGTATTCCTTCAATATATTTTGATTTACTGAAACTGTCACACAAAATTACCAGAATTATTCTGAACAATTATTTTCAAATATGGCTGCTATGTATATAGCTATGGCTTATACATTCAGATCACGCATAGCCTAACCTAGTCTTATGTCATTATCTCTGGCTTAATGGTGAATGGGCTGTCATACACATAATTACATGTATGTGGTAAAAAAGAGTTTGACTAAGGTAACAAATTTCCCATCAGTAAAGAAAGTGCACGATCACAAGTTAGCCTACCTTTCGTGGGTGTTTGGTCTTGATGAAGAATGTTTCAATGCCCAGCTGCTTGATGTAAGCATCCCTCTCACCTCCATTGCCTGGCTCTACTTCATACTGACCATGAAGCTGATTGAGGGTGGCTTTAGTGATGTGAACACGGCTTGAGAAGAGATGACAGGCAATACTGTATATGCAACAGCTGGTAGCATTCTACACTGACAAAATATTCATCTGGTGTCACATAAATGTCACACCTCAGATGGAGATAGTCATTCATATGTATCATTACAGAAGACCAAGTGACCCTCTGCGCCTGGGGTGAGGGCCGCATCCATGGTAAAGTTTCCAGATGATTAGCACTCAAGCCCTTATGCCATACCAGCTATGATATATGCTGTAAGCACACAGTACAAAGACAGTTATTATTCTATAAAGTTTCTGTTGCTCCATCCCTATAAATCGATAACATACAATTTCCATGCTTTCTGTAAGACAGACCAGTAATAGGTTTTCTGTAATACCCACCCAGGAATGCCTCCGGACTCCATGTGATTAGCCAATTTGACATCATTACTGAATACATCATACTGCCATTTCTTCAGCCCAAGAACTCCACAGAGAACTCTGCCAGTATGCAGACCTACTCGCATGTTCAGCTTTACACCAGTCTGGTCACACACACTCCTGAAAAAAAAAAGTTTACAACAAGTTTTAAGCTTCTGATGTGGTCAAGTGTTCTGGAAAAAACAGGAGCACATTATGATCATGATATGATGAACAACAGGTTTGAAGGCATCGAGCGCTTGGGTTCAACATTAATATCACTACAGGCAGGCAGATGGTTTTTTTTTCTCTTGACTTTCCTCAAAAATGAAGTGTCTGTGTCTACCTCCCCAGTTCGTGAGACCGAAATTCTTGACAACCATCAACATCCATATATGCTGTTTCCCCTCTCACAGAATTCCAGAATACCCGCAATATATCTGCCTGGCGCAAATTTTCCATGTTTCTATCATTGTTATGCCTGCATGCTATTTACCTTTCATTCTCACATATGCCATCCTGCTCAGAGTAAAATATCTAGGTAAGGCCTACCTATCCTGTTTCAGTCTTGTGTAGCACTAACTGAGAGTCTTTGATATTATTATTACACGGTAACTAGATACAGACCAGGTGAAATGCTGATCTTATGGCCATTTCCAAACTAGCACTATAGCCTGTATCTCAATACTTTGTTACTAGTATTTCAAAAATAATCTATAATATTTTCAGCAAGCTAGTGCCCACTGGCCAAAGTTAGGAAGTCTAAACTTGCATTTCTTGTTCATCAGCCATCTCCGCAAATACATGACGAGGCCTCCGTTCTGTTTCTTGTCGGTGAGTTGCTGACCACAGATTTGCCCAGGTATTCTCAGCAGTGCTAATAAGCATACTTGAAAAAATGTCTTATCCATTCCTTCCCAAGGTGGATATTCTCCTGCTCTTGACTTAAAGACTCAACCTATGTGATCTGTGACATACTCCTGTACATGGTTTGGGTTCTTAAAACACAGTTTGCAGTGAATGTTCCGTCTGCCCCTTCAACAGAATATAACAGCCTGGCACCAGCCCATAGATCTCATTCATTATAACAATAAACTGACCATCACAGCCAGTCACTGTCTTCTATGCTGGGAAGCAAAGATCTGTAGTGTTGAGAATGTTCTTTCCGCAAATGTCCATCTGTCTTAAGTTCTGACCCACAGACTGGCACACTCCAGAGAAGCATTCCATCGTGGTGCGGTCAATTAACTTTGGTAGTCCTAACTACCTGCTGAATACCTCTAGTAATAAACCTCTCATCTACAAGTACAGATAAAGAGGTCATAGTGAGGTCAGGCAGAAACGAATGCATTCATACCCAGCTCATCAACGTTAATAGAGTAACTCACCATTAGCAAGAGTAGTGATTCCATCACAGTGTGGGTGAAAGCTTGTTTCTATTGCCCTCAGTTCAATGGGAATCATTTCATCTGATTAATGGTCATCCCCACATCTTCGTTCACAATACCGACAAACATGGATAAAAGGCAGGCGAAATGCCAGCATACAAGAGTCTAGATCAAATCTCATTGCTACCCATATCGAATACAAGCATAAAATAATTGTCTTCGGAGACACTTGCCCATGTGTCCGGTGGCAGATTTAGTCATGAGCACGTTAGACACGTGTTCAGGGCCCTACATCTGTAGTGGGCCCTGCGTCGGAGGACCACAATTTTAAAAAAAGGTAAAAAGAATAAACAGAGGGGAGGAGAAAGAGAGAGAGAGAGAGAGTATCATTCTTATGCCCAGAGCCCGCAAGTCTAAGACTTACTGCACTCACCATACCTCAATTCATGATGGTACAGAATTGATAACTGCTCTATTAATCATACGCCAGTCCAATATAATTATACTTACACCTAACTTCAAAAGATTTCTGGATTTCAGACAATGTCCAGGTTCACTAGATATGATTACAACAGCCAGCTATTGCCACACATGGAATATCCATGGACTGGACGACTTTTTGTGCCTGTATGCCTACATCCAGTTAGTGGCTTTAGGTAACAGTGAAATAATACGACTATAGTTTGCCTAAGAGAGATGGAAATCAGCTTCAGTGAATGTCTGTCACAGAGAGATCATCCGGTTATATTGTGAATGTTTACACAGATTTATTGCCGCCTTGTAAGGTAACAGTTATCTGAACTTGGTTGGGGCGGGAGGAGGGGGGATGTGTGGAGGGGAAAGTTCAATATATTAGCAAGCTATACAGCAGGACCTCATAAACTTGAAATAGATACAGGTATTTTCAGTTCTGTCACGTAACCAAGAAAGCCCCTCACATGTTGATTTGTTTACATTCTGCGTATGCCGTGATGCTCTTAATGAACGTCAAGCAGCCACAGCATGATTATAAACAAAACAGCGTATGAGTAGCAATCCTTGCGCTCATGACGGATTTGAAAATACCGAACTCCAAGGGACTAAACTATACTTGCGAGTATGTTGTTGTTCATGAGTTATATTATTTGAAATACAAAAGATGGTACCTGTAGTCAAGGATTACAACCAGTGTGATAGTGAGTGCATGAGCTTAGAAGTCGAAAGGTTTTACTGTTTCTTTATATTGAAGAAAGGAGGGGAATGGGGTCGAAAATGTAGAAAAAGAGTAAAGCAAACAGGTTTGTATCTCTGTCTGCATGTGTGTGCTTGTGTGTATGTGTGTGTGTGTGTGTGTGTGTGTGTATGTGTGTGTATGTGTGAATGTGTGTGTGCGTGTGTGAGTGTGTGTGTGTGTGTATGAGTGTGTGTGTGTGTGTGTGTGTGTGTGAGAGAGAGAGAGAGAGAGAGAGGGAAAGAGAGAGAGAAAGATGATAATGATAATGATGTTGAGAATTGCAATTTTCAATGAGTTTTGATTTTTTATTCGGATCGCAAGAAATCAGACTAGATCTAGTATTAATAAATGAAGAGACATGCCAGACTGATCTGCCGCTGAATCAAATCACAATTATGCTTCCAAAGTTCAAAATATGTCGCAACAGTAGGGTGCATCTCTTGGTCTTGACCTTTTTATAAGGTAGGTCTAGTTTCACTAAAGGATAACAAGACCATAATCTGTCCTTTCTCTTCATGGTGGCAATCTGAACAGTCGGATTTTGTCTGTCCTCATTCTAATATGTCAGTGAACAGTCCCTCGACATTATATCTTGTCAGTGTATAGTACCATGGCATTCTACACTGTCAACGGATAATTTAAATCTGTAGGCACTTTGTCCTGTAGGTGGTGGTCAGTCCGTTGGTAATCTGCTAGCAATTTTCAGGTCCGTTTGCTGTTTGTGGGTCTATTTTGACCTCACATGAAACGTGATGATTTATAAGGAAAGAACATAACTTGTAAACACAAATAAAAAGAACTCGATCCATAAGAGCTGGAGACATCAGAGCTCAATTTCTTGAAGTTCCTATCGAGATCAGAATGAAAATTTATGACAGTAAGAAAGAACAGTATTCAGGATGCACTCTAGCCCTGGCTTCTTGACAGGGTTAATATAATTTGAATTTCAAAGTTCACAATCCATTTCAATACTCACGCAATAGCATCAATCATGTCAAGTCCCATCTCTACACAGCAAGCGGCATGGTTGGGTCTGGCTTCAGGTAGGCCGCTCACACAGTAGTAACAGTCCCCGAGAATCTTGATGCGCATGCAGTTATTTTGCTGAGAAGAGAATACAGGCTTGCTTAATGAAAATGTATAGGGGGACTGCAAAAGGTGTAGTCAGTGCTTTTTTAAGAAAACGTCAGATTCTTGGACATTACCCTCATATAATGATGTCAATATTGATTCAAGATAATCAAAGGTTTAACAAGACTTTCATGGCGAGATGTACATACCAAATCTGTGGAAAGGATTTGCCTAGATAGTTCTTCCTAACAGCGCATGCAGCATAATTATAGCCGGCCAGCCACCTTTCACAAAATAACAGCTCAACTTTATTCTCTACGAGGTGTTCACTACTGAAGATTCATCAGCTATGGCATAATTACTACATTATGAAGTTCACCATCAGACACGCAAGAACAATTAATGTGGTACAGATTTTGTCCTCTGGCCTTTCACACAAACTCCAGCTGATTTTTTTTTTAAAAATCACGTTACAACAGATCGTGTAAGAGAAAAGTGTAATTAGGGTGTGGGACCCGAATTTTAAAAAACAAAAAAAAGATATTTACCTAATGCATTTTTGCCAGTGTTTATATTAATTGCAGGGTTGCCAACCTCCAGATCAAGGAAAAAACATTAATAGAGACACAAATTATGCTTTCATAGAATTCCTAGAACGGTAAATAGTGAATAATAGCCCACCTTCATCTGCTATATTATTGTAATATGGGTTCTTTCAATTTAGCTCTTTGCTGACGCATGAAGGACTAACTGATCGATTGAATTAGTTAAGCAACCAATCAATCAACAGACGGATGAGGAAAAGGAGGGAGGGAGTAAGGGAGGGAGGCTTAGGTGGGTTGTTAATGGATGGACAGATGAGAGGATGCAAGGACAGGTAAGGTTTCGAGCTATTCGTCATTATTATAATTTGTCTAGTTTTCCGGAACACCAGGTTTTCCAGATCTCCAATCAAAAAGGAATGAGCGAATCATCCACATCATTTACCTTGTATGTAAGGAGCCTGTTTTACAGGACATAAGTTGTTGAACATCTTCTTCATAATAAATTCAAATAATTTTTTAAAAAAAGCATTCTCAGTGTAGCAAATAAAATGCTTGGCAAAAGTCATTGCAAGTCTCCATTGGGCAGTGCCTTTGTCCATTCCTAGACCAAGATCTACAATATTTGACTGTCCTACCAGAGAGCCTGACTCAGAACTCTCAGACTTTCTGGGCAGTAAGATTTCAAGCTGCATTGTCTGGTGCCAAAAAAAAACAAAACTACAATTTGGTGCGCATTTAGTTTGTGTTTGATTCCCTGTTGTGTGCACATTTTCATTCCTGGGGTGGGGG
>JAWQUT010000160.1:1181566-1189066 GCA_033807755.1 Ellobium chinense
CCCCCCACTTTAGGCTAATCCTATCAGCGTCACCTATCCACACAATATTATCTTGCCCCTTCTGCCTTCTCTCGCAACTGCATCCCAGTCCCACCTCTCTACCTGCTCTTAAAATAGCCAATCCCGGAAATGATATTGGCAAAATCAGAGACGGCACCGAATTGCCCAGGAGTTGGGATGCCTGACTGATAAGCAAGAAAGAATGAATGAATGTAACGAAATGGTTCTTATCATAATGTGGAAACAGAAGGAATGACTAGCACAGGATAGGAGCTAAAAGGGCCACAGGATTCTCACAAAATATCAGAAACTTACGAGACGTTGTCATGTAGCTGAATGTATATTTTGTGGAACATTCCGTGATGAGGAGTTGTTATGTCGTTTTTCATCTCCATAGCAACATGCTGGGGGAGGACACTCATCAAGATTCTCTCCTGTAGGTGAAAGGACATTAGCTTTAAGTAGACGTGTTGGTGATGGAGAGAACTAGGGAGAAATGATCACTTAATTATACATTTTGACATGTGATAAGACATCGAAACTAGAAATTCAGCAATGTGGAGCTCACTAGATCAATATCTAGAATCATATAGAAAGAATTAACGTATCCATTTTCTGTTCGCACAGCCGTTGCGACAGTAATGTTTTTTGAAGTTATGTACATTTTCAAACCTGGGCGCACGTTACAGTGTATTTAGTAGCCATTGATATGAAGTAATTTTCTGCAATAGATGTGCTAACAGAGACATTACACACACAGGATTATTTTAAAGATTCAACAGCTATGGAATATCATTAATGTGTTATAGTGCATTTGAAACAACTGTGCATTCAGAACCTCAAAAAATGCTCTGACTGCTGACTGTGACTGTTACCAAAGCTTGAGACAAAAGAAAAGATACCTGTTACAAACTATAGCACTTTTTACGCAGCTCATCACTTTGTGTTGGGAAGATCTTGCACAAGTGCACACAAGTTTGGATGATGTTGGCACAATGGGTAGTGCGTTATCTCACTGACCAACAAAATTAACAATGGGCTGAGTTTTGCACCACATCTTTAAATGTTTAGTGGTGCGCTTAAGATGTTTGGCAAATATCATCAAAGATCAGTAAACAGTTATATACTGCTTGAGGAACAGACCAAAAAAAGTACAGTATGATTTTTTTTTTTAGAGTCCCCTAGTCCTGTTTGAGAGGTGTTAAATTAACATTTTAAAATAACTGATCTGGGCATGCAGAAATAAAATCACCCTTGTTTTTTAACCGAACGTCGAAATGGGTCGAATATAAATTGGTCAATCCTTTGGCTTCACTGTTATTTGACATTACGCTGACTGAGGCCTTAGTTTAGATAAAACTGTAAAAACTCAGTCTCCATATATCTCTGTGTCTGCCGACGATCGGTGTCTACACAGTACACACACGGGCAATTTTTCTCTTTAGAATCCATTGTTTTGATATATGTTTTGTTTGGCTATTCTAACAAGAAACAAGTCTCATCCTCAAATCAAAGCATTTATTTTTATTCCATCTTCGAAATACAGAATCTGAAAGGCCCACGAAAGCTTTTTGATGCGCAGATACTGACTGCAGCATGCTGCAAATACTTTTTGTTAAAAGTATCATACAAGTATCATTGTCTGTCCGCCTACATCCAACCCAGCACTGCCAGTGCGTATATACTCGTAAAATTGGTTCGGTTTCTATCAATATCATATGTAAATGTGATATTACACAGCAATCAACATTATGCATTTGTGATGGCTCACTGCAGGCTTAAAAGCCAATGAAAGGATACCATGAACGTCCAACACAAAGTTGGGCCACTTCGTCCGTGTTGTGTAGAAGGTTGTATTCTACAAATTAGATCATATTATGCGAGTTTAAAGTTGAGAATTTCCGGCCGCTTCTGATGACAGAATCGGTAATCACGGATGAACTCAAAAATGTAAGAACATAACCATTTTATGAGGTATTAGACCTCTTCATGCTCATTTAAAAGGTTGTATAAAGTTGTGTACAATCTTGTTTTACCCCTTTTTTAATCAGGTGGATATGCTATGAAACATGCCAACTTGGACGACATGTAACCCAAGGAATATTTCATGGACACACTCTCACTCCCCCCCCCCTACCCCCCACACACACATACACACAAATACACACAAAATCACACACACGCAAAGAGGCCNGGGGGGGGGGGGGAGATATGTGCGCATAATAGCCCACTTAATGTACGGAGACATCATTCATAACAAAGAACTCCCAAGTTCACCTTGTGCCTTTCCATTTCTCGCCTCTCAATTGTTGAACATATAATCTGTGCATAAGAAAGCTATTTTCTTCTCAAAAAGTTATATAGTTGCTCCCAACAATCTCATTGAGCTGATAGAGGCATCAGTTTTCACTAATGGAGCCATACAACTTGCCTAAGTCTCTTATCATCTCAGTTATGTCTGTTCAAAGCCACTGTGAAGGGACACAGATTTCTCTAAACAACAAAGCCACACCATATCTAAGCCTCTCATTTTATCGGTCTAAGATAAGAATTCTCCGTTTCCCCTCAGTGAGACGCAAACTAAACCGCGAAAACGCTCACCTTAATTGCTTCCCTTTGTTAAGTTGAAAGTTAAAAAGAATGGTTGGGTAGGTGGACAGACAATCGTTAACTTTTACCCCCATACCAACATATAAAATAGTGAACAAAGGGTAAAAAAAAAAAAGAGAAAAAACAAAGGTAAGACCTTACCAGTTTTTCATTCTGATCTTGTATATCCAGTCTAGCAGCAATGCAGTCTCTGGTGTCCTTGAATGTCCGTCTTTGTGTCCGGTCTGTAGAGTTGTGAATGAACATTCCAGCCACGTTGGCACATATAAACAAGATAGTGTTGGCCACCAACTGAGGGTTGAATTAAAAGAAAAAATGTTAAACATGCATGTTAAAAATTTCATTGCTGATTATACATACATAAATAAACAGAGAGTACATTATGCATTTAACAACATTACATGATCACAAACCAAATCTATAACAATGTCATTGTAAGTCGCCGCAGAGCAGCGACCAGGTTTCCCTAACTCGAAAGTCTGGTACTCATTCACATTTTAATCTAGTGGAGAAATAGGAGTAAAGCGCCTTTCCCAAGGACTCCACAAAATAAACCGCCCGACCCGCGAGCTGAATGCACAAACTCAGCCTTGACAATTGTCATATTATGAGGACTACCCACAAGCAGCACGGCAATGTAGATCCTCGTTTCTCACTTAGACTAAGGACGTGCATACGTCCTTCAGCGCGCACAGAACTGGGACTAACAGAGTGATATAACATCTTCTTCCTCGTACTCGGCTGATTACTAATGATGTAATGCGTTGTCCTGCCCTTTCATTAGGCAGTTCAACTTTCTTATACCGTATGTCACTGACTGTTCTTTACTTGGGAAGTGTTTGGTACAAGTATGATAATTCCTTGTTATCTGAAAGCTGTCCAGTCTTCAGTAAACACAATAAAAAAATGTCACGTGCTTTTTCTCTCTCGATACCGTGACTTAGAAAGTGTTAAAGAGTATGGCACTCCACTAAGTTAGGATGAGATACATTTCATTAGTCCATACAGGCACGATGTCTTGATTTCTAACACAATGCATATATTCAACGCACCTAAGACACTGACTCATATTTAAACTAAATAACACACCACACACACACACACACACACACACACACACACGCGCGCGCGCACTCATACACACACATACAAAGACGTACGTAAACGCACGTGCTCGCTCATAATACAATATGTGCATACAAAGAACACATGTATCAGGTCAGAGAGGAACATTGGTTCCAGCCATCCAGACCTCGAGAGGGGACACCAACTCATGAAAAGCACATTCACCCATTCACTAACCCCCTCCCGCCCCTCACACACACTCAAACTTCAACCAAACACAGTCACGGCAAAAAAAAACAGCAACCTTTGGCTCTTTCGGGCCAACAATTTGCTTTTATCCCGGGAACATTTTGTCGTCAAATGAAAACATTGCAATTTAAACACGCCATGTCATGGAGTTAACAGCAACAATTTGATGACTAGCGTACCGCGAGGGAGAATTTGTGCTCAACATCTAGTACGGTCTAACCCTTAAATCTGGACACTAATATCTAAATGGTGAAAATCTTGCACATTTTGCATTGGAACTTAAATGCAACCGGACAGACCGGCTGTCGTCGCCAAAGCAACGAGTTGGAGAATAAATATTGTTAAGGTCTGTTCACTTTACCCATCAGTATGGAAAATAATATATTGAGGAACACCTGATCCAGTCGTGCATCTGCATAATCCTGACTGCTTTCATCTTGATGATATGATATTTTCAAAACATGATATTTTTTAAAAAAACAAAAACATGTTAGCCGGGTTTACAATCGAGTTTCTGATGTGTGGGATGTTATGCAGCGATACTCCAAGATGCGAAATGCAACCAAAGTAATATGTTAGTCTATAGTTGTTGGGGTGGTAGTGTTAGTGGCATTGACTGTGAATCTTCTTTAATGCTGCGGTAGAACAAGGGCTTTTTTTTTTAGGATTTTCCAGCTCCAAAATTTAATGTACTGCATTCACAAACATACAGTCTCGGTCAGAGTGCAACAATGCATGAAAACTGTCTCATGGTATAGTGTTCTCTCATATATATATATATAGGGGAGGGGGGATTGTACCTCACATGTAATCAGAAGTGGACCATCTGGTCCCTTACCACTAAATGATAGTGCCACTAGCCATTAGAAATTAACGATTGCATGGTGAATACCACCTTTATGACACAATAAATGCATTAATCACGTAACCAAAATGCCAAAGTACTAAATATGCCCCATTTTTTGCAGCTGATTAGATAATAATTTGGCAAGGCTTCAGCGGTATACAATTGTTGACATGGGTGGTGTTCAAAATGTCCTTCTATTCGTTCCCCTGCATACACTTGGGGACAAAATTATTGAACTTTCGGCCTCGTAACATTTTGAAATATAAACTTGCAAAATAAAAAACTGGGATGCACTCTAAGTATGTGAATTTACTTTCAGCTAGGCCTAGTACTCGATTGTGCGACCACCACTTTCTCTGCACATGCGCAGACAATCAGGAACATTCTGAATGAGTCTGTGGAAAAATGTCTCCTCCAGGGCATCCCACTCTTGGCCTGCATACCGCTTAACCTCGTCGATGGACATGCACCTCTTGCGGTCAATTTTGTCTTTCAGAACCCTCCACACATTCTCGGGACTCTTGTTCGGCCAAGGAAGAATATGTGCCACAAATGGGAGGAGAGTGTCCTCTTAAACTTCTTGATAAACGTACTGATCAACTGTTTCGTCTATGATTCTGAACTCCGACTGACCCTTCATGGAGATGGCACCCCAGATTGTGAAAGGCGGCGATTTCATTGGCATGGGTTTTCTGATTCTTTTTTCCCTTTCGTCCATACGGTCAGTTTGTTCCTAAACAGCTGCACGGAGCTCTCATCACTGAAAATGACACTGTTCCAATCAAAGTCTTCAAATTCCTCTGCCCAATTCACTCTTGCATCTCTGTTCTCAGCTGATAGTCTAGTAATGCGGCTGGTTTTGGCAGCAGAGACCAGCAACCCATTTCATTCAAATGTCTCCATACTGTTCTAACGGAAACAGCAGGACTTCCTCTCTCCTCCCCCTGGCTGTGTCTGTCCTGTTATTAGTGTTATGCAAGGCCAGCTGTGCGAGCCTGCGTCTATTATTGATGTTGTAAATACGCGGGCGACCCGCTTCTTCAGCATGTTCCAAAGATTCCCCTGCTTTAATTCTTGATATCGTTCTGTAAATAGTAGCATGGGATAATGAAGTATCTACTTGTTACCAAAAGTTCAATGTCCGTGGATACGTTTTCATAGAGATAATGAAGATGTTGTTCCTACAATCGGCCATCTTGAACATGTGATTTGAAATCGTGACATCACCAAAATTCGCGTTTGATAGTGCAGTGCTCCTGTACATTCAGCGGGGAAAGCCCGTACCAAATATTACACAATTCGCACGACGTGTCTTTGATTTATAAAGAAACATGGAAACAACAGAAAAGTCATGTTTGTCTCAATAATTTTGTCCCTCGCTGTTAGGTTCATCTGAATAAGTGAAGGAGATTTTACTTTTTGTCGGAAGGAACTGCGGCTGAATTGGCTGGGGAAGGGGGGAGATGACGGTGGAAAATTAGCCCTGAAACTCTGTTGGTCCTTATGGCACCGGAAGTTTCCGTTAATTCTTCATCTCCTCTCCTGACATTAGTGTTCTCATGTTTTCTTGCTATAATTGTTGTTGGGACACCCAACGATACGATATGACGACATAATTATGACGAAGATATAATTTTTTTTTTTTTACTCAACTTCATTTAGTCTATCTGTTAAGCATAACATACAAATACATTTTTCATAACAATGAATACAACCATAACAAATCATATTTAATGTTGATCAGTATTATATGAATGGACAAAGTGATGATGTTGCACTGGTAAGATGATGATGCTTGGGACAACAGTGATACACGTGATGAAAATCACACGAGGAAAAAAAAGCTTTTAACATTTTGTAGTAAAATCTTGACAAAATTTTTTTTAAAAACCCACAAAACAGGTCTTTAATAATCCCGATTATAATGCCTTTGCATGTCTTTCCAAATTTCTCATTGCACTGGACTGATTCATTTCAGTGCCAAAGAAGTTGTTTGTTTTTTTGTTGTTGTTTTTTTTCAGTAATTACTTCTGGTGAAGTACACATTACGCATCATGACGAAGATATAATTATTTTTACTACTTCTACTACAACAATCAGAGGAAGAAATATTTTTCACAAGTCTACAAAAGCTGTGGTTTCTACATCCTATTTTCTTGGTCATCTCTGCTGTAATCGTATTGTTGTAGATATGATGATGATAACCTATCTTCATATTTCCCCATGCTGTTGTAGAGAATGTGATAAAAACAGCTGAGCTTGAGACGGCATTATTTGTTCCTGTAAAGCTGACAGTCTGCAAAGTTTGAAGAGGAACTTTTCACACTTCAAATGAATCTGCACAACTGACATGTCACTCCCTGATTAAACTAATAAACGATCTACAAGTTCATCGAATGATAGTGGATCTTAGCTGATGTTGTTGTGTCACAATGACATGATTTCTATCATTTGTTGTGACACGTACACAAGGCCAAAGGTCATTAATTTCTAAGCAGTGTATTCACTTGAGATATAGACTAGCGTGGAATCTTCACACAGAGAACCAGGTGGGCGAGGGCGGGGTCATTTAATTTCTTATCACACTAAAACATACCAGCAGATCAAGAATGCTGATAGCGCGTGTGCGGCCCGGCAGTGGCGGTGTATCATGAAGGGCTGGTTGGGCTAAGCCCTATCATTTTCTCCGTCCTCAGGGTAATAGATTACTTTACTCACATAACAAAGAA
>JAWQUT010000160.1:1191566-1199066 GCA_033807755.1 Ellobium chinense
ACACACACACACACACACACACAAACACACACACATATTTTCTTGCAAGAATTCGAAACATGGCCCACATCCCCATCTCTCTTTTATATCAAATGGCCGTATCGACTGCAAATAACAAATGTGTCTGGAATCCTCGGATTGGAATGCCTTGTGGTCCGTGACCCCCTTGCCGTCCCACGCACTTAATGGAAAAAGCTTAGGAGTGGTAAGTACGGCCCTGGTCCCGATGTTAATCACTAACTCTGCTACAGAAACATTCATTAATTCTTTTCTCTTTCCCCCACTTCCCCCTCTTCCCGCTCTTTCCTTCTTACTTTTACTTTGCATTTTATCATTGTTTGTCATTGCTTCTTCATTTTTACTCTTCCCCGTCCTCTCTCCAGGTGTATTTCT
The DNA here is from genome assembly GCA_033807755.1 of Ellobium chinense. Lineage (NCBI taxonomy): Eukaryota > Metazoa > Mollusca > Gastropoda > Ellobiida > Ellobiidae > Ellobium > Ellobium chinense. The sequence continues at coordinate 1,191,960 of JAWQUT010000160.1, forward strand.
GTACTTTTCAGGGTCAGGTGTCCCAAGAAGGATGAAGCAACCAGGATGCGTAAAGCTATGTACCGTCGTGGCCTTGAGTCTGTTCAGCTTCGCTCAGTCCTTGCTCGTGAACGACGACTGTGTCCAGGTCGGATCTTTCAACGTAAAGTTTTTCACTGTGGATAAGTCGTCCGACAGCATCGTTTTAGACACTGTCGCCAAAGTCATTCTGCGATATGACGTCATGCTGATGCTGGAAATTCAAGATGATGACATTCAGACAGCCATGACACGTCTGTGGTCAAAGGTCAACCAAACCGCATCCTACGGACTGGCTTTAAGCCAACCACTGGGTCGTTACCCCGACTTCTACACAGAGCAGTACGGATTTTTCTACCGCACAGACAGGGTGCAGCTCCTGGACACATTCCAGTACGATGATTCCGCCAATAATGATTTTGAGAGAGAACCCTTCGCCGTTTTTCTCAAATCAGTCTCATCAGGCACGGGAACAGCTTTCATTGGCTCTCACATTCAGCCGAAAAATGCTGTGGGCGAGATGAATCTCATGGTTCAAGTTACTGACTCTGTCTTGACTCACTGGAGCACGGACAGAGCTGTCATCCTAGGAGATCTAAATGCAGACTGTAGTTACATGTCTGCTACAGATCTGACCCAGACACCACTCCAGGCAGACCCCAGGTTCACTTGGCTCATCCCTGACGATGCCGATACTACCGTTTCCTCTAACACCGACTGTGCATACGACCGCATCATAGTCACCAACACAGTGATCCATGGCCAAGCTTCGGTCTTCTACTTTGACACGGCCTACAACATGACTTTTGATGAAGCATGGGCGGTGAGTGACCATTACCCGGTCCAAGTCAATATGTGTTCTCTCTGAGCAACTTAAGTTCGTCTTGGAAGACCGTTTGTGCATGAATAAATCTCCTTGGAACCAGCGACAGTCAATCTCTTGTGGAGAAAATTCTCAAATGTGAAAAGAAGCTAAACGCCGCGGGGTGAAATGGTTTGCTGCTTAAGCCAGAACATATCCATTCCAGTCTTCTGAAGCATACTAAATATATAAAGGAGATTAAATCAACTGCCAAACTTCCGAGTATCACAACAAGTTTAACAAGTTTATTGTACATGCCCAGACTTCACTTGACGGTATGAGGGCGGTCAACATTACATGAATCAAATGACGGGACAGACACGAACAGATATGACAATACATCTTCATAAAACAATTAAAATACAAAAATGTATACACAGTATGTTCTTTAAAGTGTCAATAAATCAAAAAGTGAAGCTGGCACATGCCGTCCATCTTGTATAATTATAGCTAACTTTTTAAACTGTAGGTTTCTGTAATAATCATACTAAATTTTGATATTCCTACAAGTCTGTTCTTTGATACATAAAACAAGAAGGAACCTCTATGTTTTCCCTATAAAAGATGTCCTTGCTGAAGATGCAGTCGAGAACTTTTAGAAATGTAAGACTTGCTGAGCAATCTTCAGTATCACAGAACTATTTTGTTTAAGGGCAGTTTCAAAAAATATAATATGGTATAACACCTAAAAATACACTTTGTCGGTTTCTTTCAACAGTAGATAAACATCTCAATAATTGGATAAGGTTTGGGAATAATGTAAATCTGTATATTTCTTAATGAAGTTCTTACACTACACATCAAAGAATGGACAGCTGATATTTTTGAGACCCGAGACATATAACTATGTTTCATCTGGACATTTTCGATGGACCATTTCAGCTACACCCAGATGCGGAGAATACACTATTGACAGGAACGGATGTAGGGTCCGTAGGGTCCTGGGCACAAGATGCCTGCGAGCTCTATTTCATACAAAAGACGCTATGCTAGGGGCAAACTCTGCCATAGCAACAGATTTAACAATAAGCATCCAATTCGTCTGGCTCCCTTCCACTCTCCCTGTCTCCCCATCCCTCTCTCCCCCCTCTCTTCCTCTCCTCCTTTTGTCTCTATAAAAGATGTCTCGTCTTACGAAGCAGGCCCCCCTGCAAGCGTGGGTTCTGCGCAAGTGTCCAACGTGCCTATGCCTAAATTTGCCACTGACTATAATAAATATAAACTATCAAATGCAGTAATATGAAACGTGATTTCCATTTATATAAAAGCAGCTGGTCCTAAAGTTTAATACCTTGGTCAATAGCCCACAAATGCCATGCCAGATGAGTTCAACTGACACACCAGTTATATCTAAGTCCTGATAGGTTTGAAAACAATCACTTAAGGACTACTGAATTCTGGTTTATTGTTTTAAAGAAGACAGTCTCATTATTGTTATGTCACAATGAAGAGCCGATGAACATTTTTATTTCTTAGCTTTCAGACTGAGTATCACCACGTAAATTGCGGAAATAGACTTTGAAATACCATTAAAATCTAGTTGCAATAATCAAATAAATCTGCGCCCAAGTAAAATGTCTCGTTTTACAAAGCTCTGTATCACTTTCCATGTTCGAATGCCAGATCAGATATGCTAAATACTCGACATGAAATAATTTAAACTGTCTGACACGCACTGAGGCTGGACGTCTTATTCAGTATTTCTAAAACATGTTGGTCAATCTAGAAATCACTCAGACCGCATTTAAAATAACGTTCTAGACACTGTTAGTCTTTGAAATTGCAAATAGCTTACAACAAACAGTATGTCACTACAAAACATAATATTATAAAATAAAAACTGTATGATAATGATAACGTGTGTGTGTGTGTGTGTGTGTGTGTGTGTGTGTGTGTGTGTGTGTGTGTGTGTGGTGCGCCCGCGAGTGCACGTATGCTTGTGTGTGTGTGTGTGTGTGTGTGTGTGTGTGTGTGTGTGTGTGTGTGTGTGTGTTCCTGGTTTCCTGCCTGCTTGCCCGTCTGTCTGTCTGTCTGTCTGTCTGTCTGTCTGTCTGTCTATCTGTCTGTCTGTCGGTCTGTCTGTCTGTCTGTCAGTCTGTCTGTAAGAGAGAGAGAAAGAGAGTGAGAAGAGGAGAGGCATCCCATAGTTTATAACTGCTATTATTCTTAATCCTTTCATTGAAGCTTTTATAGCCACGTGCTTATTATGGTCGTTGCTTCGGTGCTATAGCTGCTGCTGTCGTTGCTGCTGATGATGATGATGCTGATGCTGCTGATGACCATGATGAAAACGACGACAACGATGGCGCAATATCCGGAATAGATTTAAAGCAGGTTAATCGGTGATTAAAAACTAGTCAGGTTATAGTGCCCACACGGCCTTAAACCTTCATCGATTTTGTAAGCCCAGAACTGAAGCAGTCTAGATTCATTATTTTTTTTTTTAGAATCAGCGTCCTGGGCAAAGAGTGGGCACTGAAATCTAACTTAAATCTCCCACTAATCTTGTATTTCTACACCAACCATTGTAAAACTTCACTTTGCACTGTACTGCCTAATATCAGGCATGTGATCGTATGGCACATCCTGGTGTATTTGTAACACTTCAAACTATCCCCAAGCTGACCAAATCACACATACAAGACACACACACTTAGTGCCAGATCCATTCTGGCGGACGCCGCCCCTAAGTCCATCGGCCATGGGCAGCAGCGTTAAATGTTCAGAGACAGTGTTCATCCCCTGAAAGTCTGTCGGTTGTTAAGATTGTGGAACACCGGCTTACACAAGTAGGCCAGTCTAATCATGAAGATAGCCTCGGTATCCCAGGAATGCACCTTTGTCTGGCTCACTTTAATATCACCTACTGACGTGCGCTTCAACAGCTGATCTTTCAAATGTTACTCCCTTTCTCTCCCTTTCTGTCTCTCTTTCTCTCTCTCTCTCTCTTTCTCTTTCTTCCCTTACTCTTGTTTTTGTAATATCGTTTTCTCAAGCTCTCTCAAATTTGCTCTTCCCTCTATTTGTTCTTTAACTTGTTCTCTATCTCTTTCAGTTTTTAATCCACTTGCAATCACTTGTTCCTCTCTCATATCAGTACACACACAAACACACATACATACCCAAACACACATACAAACACACACACACATATAAATACATAATAATATACAACTCTGCCCCCCTCTCTCTCTCTCTCTCTCTCTCTCTCTCTCTCTCTCTCTCTCTCTAGCTCTCTAAATCTTCCCTTTTCTCTCCTTCCAAATCATCAGCTGCATTCTCTTCAGTTCTCTTCTCTCTATAATCCAACTATCCAACTATCGATCGGATGCGCTTTCGACCTGATCGCACTTAACTTTTAATTTAACTCTCTGGTGACATTTATTGTTCGGCCATCAATTTAAAGATGACGACTATACTGTAATAATATCACAGCTACACCCTTTCGCTGCATGGAACCGTGGGTAACTACTAAAGTGCCAACTCAAGTCATGCATATTGCAGTAGCAGTGTTCAGGACTTGAAATCCTAGTGAAAAAAAATCGGTGCGACTTTCCGCATCCGAAATTTTAACTACAGCTTCGACAAACATTGCCTTTTTGTCTTGCATTTCTCCCATAAAGAATCCGTTCTAAACGTATGCGAGTACAGCACAAATGCCAAAAGTATGAGTCTCATTAGGCAATGATGTTAATTCTCATGCCCCTTAATAAGATGGTTAAGTCTGTTATCCATTCCATCTATCTGACCATGGTACATTCGTTACGCCAAAGTTACCTTAATTTCTCGTTACTCTTAATAACAAATCAATCAATATTTTCCACCTTCACGAGTGCCAACTACATGAGATTTATTTTCCCTCGCATTTCAAAATGTCGTCAAAAGTCGTTAACAGTTTCTTTTTATTTCTGTGACAAAAGTCGATACGCCATCGATTAGCACGCTGCACGGGCTCGCTTTAACACACAAACGCTGCTCATTTTGTCAAATTTCTGCCTTAGGTTCAATGAGCAGTTTATGCAATCTGCGCTTTAACGTGGCGGCGCTTTGATGAAACGACAGATATAATTATCTCTACATCTTCTTTCTGATTCATTTTGATAAAATACTATGTGAGACAGAGACATAAATAAAGGGAGAGAGGAGTGAGTTCTCGTCGAGTAAAAAAAATCATTATTAGTCCAAATGGCCGTCCCATACTGGCACCTTTTTGCAGTTCGAGGAATCCCAGAATTTGGTGAAGTTTTAAATATTCCCGACTTAGCAACCATGTTGTTTTACATGTGTTATGGTGAGACTATACAGAGACTAGAGTTTGCGTGTCTCCTCTGGCCTTCCAAGGAAAAAGCCCAGCAATGCACATCATAAAGCACACAAATGCCATGTTAATTTTAAAACCCGATGGATATGTTACAAAAGAAGGCACAATAAATTAGCACCTACCTTTGGCTGAATTAAAAATGACTTGATGCTGATGAACTTAAAACAAATATCTGTATCAATCTCTTAAAAACACTCGACAGATAGTGCAGAACAAATTCTCACCACTTCAAAAGTCAATTTGAAGTTTAAGACAGTATGCCATTATATTTGCCCTTTTAACCATTTGAGGAAGGTTGGGGGGGTGGGGGGGAGCGCAGGTGGGGGCGGCGATGGATGCGAAATCGCCGTTAATTGGAGTTATCAGCATTCTCATAGGGGTGCAATGCTAACTGCCCCTGTGACTGGGGAACATGGTCCGGTGCGATGCCATAAATCAGTGTAAAGAGCGCACATTCTGACCTGAGCGTTACAGGTATTAGATTCTATGGAACACCATTTTGGTCTCCCACTTGACTACAAAATTTAATTTTTGAACCTCTATATCTTCTTTCAAAGTCAGAATTGAACATGGAGCCCCTTCAATTCTGATTCAGACAAATTTGCTCTATAATCTGTGCAAATAGCATGTTGGTAATAGAAAATGACTCTTTTTTGTTACATTCGGACCGGACTAGAGCGGAAATATCAGAATGCATTTGTAACATGATAAAACACCTCTGGCCATAACATGATGAATAAGGCATGGGTTACACATCCTCACAGGATTGTAATGGACAAACTGCAATTCTCTCCCCCCCCCCCCCCCCCCCCCCCCCCCCCCCNACCTCCTCCCCTTCCTAACCCCGAAATATGACAGCCTCGAATGACAATCAACAAATTCGCCATTGTCTAATTATTGATCACCTCTTCCTATGTGTTCTTCTAAAATGTATGTTGTTGTTGCATCCAATGTTTGCACTCACAACCACGTCATAAGTTAGCAGAATTTCCTTTTAAATGTTTTCGTTGTCACTGCCTACTGCGACCACCTGGCTTTAACCGAAAGTGCCCAGTCCCAAGCTTGGTCGTTATAGACGTGTTCGGTTCGACAATAGTTCTGAACAAGGAGTAGTCAGCTAAAGCTACGCAGCAGCGGGAATTGTGGTTACTGTAGTTTCAGATTAAACCTAACACTAATTAACTGCCTATCATTTATCAACCTGGAAGATGGAAATCCTCATCATAGCACGAACCCTTTAACAAGAACTTTCTCGCCATTTCGTGGTCATCGTCGTGGCTATGGCCTTCAAATATGTTATTAGATCACCCCTTGTTGGCTCAACCACAAAATGTAGTCGGGTTTAGACGTCCAGTCCGGTGTAGACAAACAATTTCATTTTATATTGCAATAACAGTCTGGTCTTTTGATCTCTGAATGGATCTGTTGCCGTGTGACAAGATAGCCTGGAGAAATGGAAACACATTAATTTGCTTCATTAAGTATTGCTTAAATTGATGTCTAAATCTCTTTCTTTCCAGTACCTTGAATAGTGACTAGCTCAGGATCTTTGATATGTGGGTAATCCAGCCCATACCCCTTACAACTTCACACTGCATGCTCTCAAATTTTGTTTTTCATCTGATGGCAAGAGTTATTATATCGACTTCACTTCTTGTGATGCTATTTGTAGAAAGCAAACAGCGGGATGCGCTGTGGAATATCGTATTTATCAAGATCTAGATCTAGATCTAAATTGAAAGCATAAAGGTTTTTATGTGATCGAACGGGCAAATTTGCACGACTTTAGATTTAAATCCTCCAATATTTCTCAATGCCGTGTCGGGTGTGTGTGTACATTTGCTGGTATTGGAGTGGGTGGGAGGAGATGATCAGTCTCAGAAATTATAGGTGTAACCAAGTGGTA
>JAWQUT010000160.1:1204066-1215107 GCA_033807755.1 Ellobium chinense
GGTGGGTTACGCGACAAACCTCGAAGGTGGGCGATAGCGGGCGACCCAGGTTAAACCTTGTTTATGTATTATGACAACTTCCCCTACCGTAATGCTTCTCTCTCTTTCTCTCTCTCTCTCTCTCTCTCTCTCTCTCTCTCTCTCTCTCTCTCTCTCTCTCTCTCTCTCTCTCTCTCTCTCTCAATCTATCTATCTATCTAATCTATTTTTCGATTCGAAAGGATGGGGTGCCAAATTTTTCTTCGCTCCTCGGCTCAACCAGGTACCCATATCCCGCAACTGCTCATGAAACAATATTTTCCTTCGTGTGTGTATATAGTGTGTCATTCTGTACTGGCATTTTCTTCATCATTCCCTTACCAAAACGCTGGCCTACAGTTGAAATCCGTGACCATATGCAAATCCTAACGCGCTATGGTAACCACAGAAAACTTCCAAAACATGAGCAGTGTTCACTGTAGTTAACGCAATGTTAATTAACTAAAGGATTATATACACAGCCACATGACCTCTCAAGGAACGTCTAATTGCAAACTTTCGTGCCCATACCAAAATTTTTCGATAAGTATTTTTGTCAGTGCTCAGATTGATAATACTTCTAACGATGAGGATAGGTAGATAAAAAAAAATACCAATCGGGGCTTGCTCTCCGAAAATACAGAATCGCAGACTAACTGATTATGAGTATTTTTGTCTTTTGTGTTCTTTCAGCATATAACAAATCCATAATATTCATAGTAGCATTGAAAAGCCAGTGAAGTGAGTAAAACTATGGAGTAATGTGTATACTCCAAATCCTTGTGGAATACTCGTATATCTATGTACTGAAACCTTGGATTGTGTTGCATTTACCTCACTGTATAGGCCTACATCTAGTCTATGAATTCTGGCATTCTGAGATCAGACAATTTTGTATTTGATTGTTCTGGAGTAATGACGATGATGATGATGACTGTGGATTACATTTTGCATAAAGAGAATGTTGATAACTGGAGGGTGGAAACAGAGTTAATATTTGTTATACAGAATCTAGTGTCACTTCTTCCATACTCCTGTCATCAAAATGTGCGTACCGACTGTTAGACAGAATGTGTCATGCATTTCTTCACTTTGTCATCAAGGTGATGATGGTCATTCATATCCACTGCGGATTAATGTTTTGTAAAGAATGATGATGATGATGATGATGATGATGATGATGATGATGATGATGATGATGATGATGAGTTATGACCATCGTATCATTTCCATCGAAGGAGGCTTCTGCCGAAACGTCTGGAACTGTGATTTAACATTTTAGCTATTCTGTATGAAAATATATCAGGATAACGTAGTGCTTCAAAATGAAGATAATGATGAATGATACTGATGATGATGATGATGATGATGATGATGATGGTGTTGATGATGATGATGATGAAGAGGAGGAGGAGGATGACGACGACGACGATGATGATGATGATGATGATGATGATGATGATAACAATTTTAAATTTTAAAATAATGTATGATGTAGTAGAATACCACGATCTTTAGAAGCCATTCTTGCACAACACAAAGCGCACAAAGAGAACATTCTATGTTGCTTCTGACTGGCAGAGAGCCAAGCTGAAGCGCGTTAAATGAGATCGCACACCTGGATTTAGTCAGGCCATTCCCAAGATACTGTTAATACACGTGATGTCGTGGCCACCATGCCCAGTCCGAGTTCATCATTCATACAGTGGACTCTCAATATAAGTATGCTCTTGGTACATGAAAAGAATATACTTATCTTTGAGATATACTTAATATCGAGGTTCTCTTTCATTATAAAATAACAGAATAATAATGAATCAAAATCCGCTTGCGCTGTACTTACTATGCTTAGTCTCGTCAGACTGGGACAGTCGATATCATCTGCCCGTTTTTCGTGATTTAGACTACCGGGGCCTGTTAGTTATGAGTTAGGACCACGGATTTGTCATCTGCTTGTCTAGGTTAAGTAAGACCACCTGTTTATCTTGAGTTCAAACCACCAGCCTGTCTTGAGTTGCTATAGGAGAAAGGGGGTGAAGATGACATTGTGGCCAACACATTAAAATCTTACATTTTTGGTAAGGCGAAGTCATAAGAAATAAAGTCGTACCGAATCGTCACAGTGATGACAGCATGATATGACGCATTCACTACAGATACATGTTGTTGCCAGCAGTATAATACTTTATCTGGTAGTTATTCCTACTCGCACATTTGTTGAACAAGGAACTATCAGGAAAATGTTCAGAATACAGCCACATTTAAAGAATGCCCCTAAAACAATAAGGGTTTAGGTAACAAAACAGTTCAATCATGAAACAAGCGAAATCTTTGAAAAAAAAGAGGTTTCTTTTTTAAAGGGATAGGGGGAGGGGGCAAGAGGGAGATAAAACCCAGACAGAACGCTGGACTGATTGTGTCATAATGGTTTTGCCCTTGGGAATCTATTCGTTCTGTGTTGAAATACCGTACTTTCCTATCGTCCTTCCGATGGCATTTTGAAATGATTCATGATTCAAAAGTCTGTAGCATACGGTTACTTATTCCGACCCAGATTTGTAACTTGTCACTACAAAACTCTCTTATCGAGAAAGCATAGTCGAGAGAGTGAAAAAGTCTGTGATATGATTGTTACATCAGGAAATGCTACAGCCTCATGCATATCTTTGCAATAACGTCCGTAAGAGATCCAAACTCGAAAATCAAAGCTCACTATTAAAGAATAAAAGAGTTCCTTAAAGGGGAATATAATACAAACCAGGATGACGTAGTTAAAGGCCAAGTTCTCTAATCTAAAGACATCTGGATTCCTGGGATCGAACCAGGTTCTCCTATTTGCATGTAGCTTGAAACCAATATACCACCGGGATCAATGACTTCTTCTTTGCAATAATTATCAGTTGTCTTTTGATTTCCCTCTAAACCTTCACAATTTACATTGAATCCTCGAATGGATCCTGTTCAAAAATATTCTGGTTGAGAAGGGGCACTTGTAATATTTTACAAAAACAACTTTGAACATAGTTGTGTTTCACTCCAATAAGCCACGTAACAAGATACTTTAATTTAGCAGTAAGCCATCGTTATTCCATCTATCCACGGAGGCTGGCTTAATGATTGGCTATCTTTTTTCTTCCATTCTCAACACTCTGTGAAGGCACACCGGTTCTTAGCAAACGTATCGGGTCAAACGTGTGCAGCTCGATAACACACTTATACAATAATGATTGAGCTCCAGCTCACATTTCTTTCCCAGAATCAATAGATTATTAAGCTTTTCCATTACTTTGATCTGGGTAGGAGTGTGGCGCTTAGTGAATAGTTTCCTGAGAGATGCCATTCTTCTCTGCTAGACCACTTTACAAAAGAAAAAAAGGAAAACACACACACAAAACAACAACAACAAAACAAAAAAAAAACGGTGAACAGCTTCTGCTCCGGGCACACTTCAAATCTAAGTAGAGTAAACATCGGTTAAAACGAAAACGGTTAGCCCAAAAGTGTCGCTTAAACGGAAATAAACAAAAAGCCACCTTTATTTTTCTCTTTTTAGAAATCTCTGTCTACACCAAAACTCTGTTGAAACGAACATAAGTCTCTGGCCCCAGGGTTTTCGTTTTAACCGTTGTCTACTTTACTGCAGTTTTAATCTGGGTAGATACCTAAATCAGAATCTCACTCCAGCATTTTGCATATCTTTTCTGCTCTGCATCCCCAACATCGAGCCTTTCCCCTTCTCCCTCTTTTCTCTCAAACTGTTGACTAATTCCACAGCGTCAGAACCAGACTGAGTGAACGCTAATGACCACTAGTAATGTGAAGTCACGCTGTATTAGGTAATAATGTCGCCCACGGAAGACAATCATCAAATCTGATTCATTCTGTTGCCTTGATTTGAATGAGCGCATTGGATCAGGAAGGCGAGTCTGTGAATATACGCTTATTTACTCAGCTAATCGACGATGGCAGAATGTTGCTAAATACAACAAACGTGTCATCAGACCATGGAATTTCATCCTGCGTGACGGGTGCATTTAACCATTGACGGATTTTGCTAAAATTATTTGAATACAACCAAGACATGGAACCTTAAATGAGTGGCGTGATATAGATACTTTGTCCATTATAATCCGGTGTTTGATGAGATGCGGCGATGTTGGACTAGACATGTGTTCATTTCTTGGCCATGTTTGCCGCAGACATTTATACTATATCAGCATTACCAAACAAATAGCGGAGAATACATCCGGCAGCCAGGTCTTATATCACACACTCTTATTCGCTCTTTGTTTATCCTTTCTTCTGGCAGGTAGATCTTACTTTCTCTTTCACCGTTTTCACTTTTCTTTACTTTAGCCTTCTCCCCTCCCTATTCAACCTTTTTCCACTCTCCCTTTCCACTTTTCCTAACTTTTTCCACCTCTTCTGATTTAAACTGTTTCGATTCTGCCAGCTGTGTAATTTTATATGCTTTCTACCCTCTCTGTCACCCCCGCGTATGTTCCTTCTCCATCTCTTCCCTATATTCTACATGCACACCCCACAATCTCAACCACCGATCCACAAACATAGACTCACACAAACACCCGGACCAGCATCATCAACGTCAGTGTGAGCTCCAAACTGGTCTCATTAGCCACGGGTCATGCTCGCTCGTATTGTTCATGTCTGAGGGTCTCGTGTTCTTCCATCCATTTGCCCCTCTTCATTCGCCTATATAAAAATGCTAGTGGTGAGCAGTATCGTTTCTTAGCATGGATGCATTCGATACTTACAAATTTCTATTCTACATCGAAACTCAAGCTATGGAATTTGGATACTTTCAATACAGTTTATTTTGATCCTTTCTTCGATATTTGGTACCAAAATACTAGTAATTACCATTCTCCCTCGTGTAGAGGTATCGAAAATATCGAGATGCCGACGTGGTACTAACTATTAGAATCGAAATAGAATTGATGCCTTCGATACTTGGAGCTTACAGGCTGAGTACCGCGATACTCAGTTTTCGGCCCACCACAACTAAGTGCACTCATAATAACATTACTCTTTAGAATGACAGGAGGATGGATAGGATGAGAAGTACAAAGGGAGATACAGCGTAGGAAAGATAAGAAGAAAGGGGGAAAGAGAAGAAAATAAAAAGGTGACAAGGAAGGAAAAGACGAGCAACAGAAGGAGTACGAAGGAAGAGTAAAGAAAACAAAAGAAAAACTGGGAGAGGAGAACGGGGGGGTGTGGGGGGTGGGGAGGGAATCGGAAACAAAGAGAGAAAGAAAGAAAGAAAAAAAGAAAGAAAGAATGCAAAGAGTAAGAGGGAATCGCGAAAAAGAGAATGAGCTGATTGATACAGCGAAGGCAGCCGGGTTTGAAAGTACCAAAATGTGGTTGCTGGTAACGTAGAATTCAGTGGTCTTTGTTAATGTCGGTGCCATGACCCTGGGGCAGAGTGGCTTCCATCATTTTCCATCCCTCCTCTCCGCCACACCCATGAAGAAAAACCTACCCACGCATAAAAAAAAAAAATTCAGAGCAGTTAAAATTAAATACCATTCATATCTTCTCCATCCTCGCCTTCCAACCCCCTTCAAGCACACAATGGTCGCGGCTATCTGAGGCTTTTCACCCGTCAGTTAAGTGATTGAAACTCACAATCACTGAGATTCACTGAAGGGAAGTCATGTGAAGAGAAGCGACATCAGGACCGTAACTACATCGCCTGGTCCCTGTGTCTGGGCAAACACTCGGTTCTTGATTATTCGGATAAACCGGTGCCACCCGATTCTCAAAATCCGGTTAACCGGTTTCTATTAACTCACTTTTCAAGTGGTTCATTAACTCCTCTCAACTCGCATTCTGAATCAGTTCTCAGAGAAGAACCAGCATGGCTTGTAAATATACGTATCCCTAGGTAATATCCGGCTCGTATTTGCTGAAAGCTGGGATTGTGATTATTCACCTGTTTTCTGGAGTGATGATGTGCTAATTTGAACTCAGGAGACTGAAAAGTGCCTAAACATATAAACTGGAAAACTGATATAGGCCCATTAATGTTATTAGGCTATGGGATTTCTAACAAGGTGGGATGAAAATTCACATATGGAACACCGGTTCACGACCGGTTCAAAAACAAAAACCTGAACATTGTTCCCATAGACAACTTAGAAAGAATCACTTTGGTGATTCGAAATTTCAACTCGCGATTCAAGTAATCGGTATTTGATCGTATCCAGTCAATCAGTTATTTTATCAGGATTTCGTCCAGGCCTACTGGTCTATCTTTCCAACAGTGCTAAGGGACCCAACAGGTAGAGGTCCCCATTGCCTGAGGATGGTAATCACTGTTAAAATGGTGATCTCAAGCCTCGTCCGAAACCTATCAGAGAGATGGGACGAAGAAATGGTTATAGCCCGGTCTGGTGATGAGAAAACTGATCCCCACATACTGGCCGCATCACACTAACTAACATACAAAGTTTTGATTCATTGCGGATACACGACCTTACCCACCCTACTTTAACTACTTAGCGTGAAGGTAATCCATTCTTCTTTAAGACACAATTACTAAGACAGTCAGGATATACTGACCTTCGTGTAACCTAAAATGGGATACTTAGGCACGAGGCGTGTGACATAAGAACCTCAGTTAATATTCAGAACCTCCCTTCTCTCTAATAACTAATCTATGCCCCCCCTCTCTCTCCCTCTCTCTCTTTCTCTCTGTCTCTCTCTCCCTCTTTCTCTCTCTCGCTCTCACTCTCTCCCCCTCTCCCTCGCTGTCTCTGTTTCTCTCTCACTAGTTAATCACATTTATACATTACAGGCCAGATATTTCACCCAGACACACCACTTAACTGCCCGCAAGCGATGTTGGTATAATGATTTTAAAAGCAAGTTTGAATTAAGCAAACCCTCGAGACTAATGATCTATGTTCGTGTCGAGTTAAATCCAAACTTGCTGTGGTCTGCTCTTTATCATTATTCGCAAAGTAATTCTGCTCCAGTTCCAAAGTTGAGGTCTGCAAGTTTAACACGTTTATTCAACTGAAACAAAGACCACAGCTGTGGCACATGGACAAACAATACAGTATGATCAGCAACAGACACAGATATAATAATACAGATATGTGCACTTGTATGAACTTTGGCCGTATAGAATAGGTGGTGAGCGTATACAATTCTAGCCTCAAACACGCACTATCCCTATCATGGCACATCATCATGCAATACACCACTCGGACCAGCTCACTGCATACATCCATTGCAATTTTCTTATTATAATTCTATATAATTCTACATAATAACTAAGTGTTATAACCCTTCAGGAATCAGGATCAGTTTGACATAAATACATATTAGATTTTAGGTTGGTTAGTCTTACTTGAATTTCATTAGGATAATTTCAATGTATTTTGACAGATTCATTAGAATACTTGTATTCTGACTTTCAAACAGTTGCCAAAGGAGTAAAATGCAGCAAAGGACAGCAGGGTCCGCAAAAATGCTACACTGAATGTACGCGTCCAATCCTACACCAGGTTGTTAATCTTTTCCCTATGACGTCACTTAGGGCTATTATGGCCTATGCCAACGAACGTTATCCATACACAAAGAAAGACAAAAAAGACAAATATATGGATAAGGCACCAGTGGAGAGAGACAAACGGAGAGACAAACAAGAACATTTTCTCGAAACAAATTAAATATTGTAGAACATAATCTTATGCATATGCATGCAAAAAGCTGGTGAGCTTGAAACATTCAACACAATGTTCACAATAATGGCCACATATACCCTTGGCTTAATCGGATTTATTTATTTAATTTTTGGAGCATTCTCTTAATTTGGAATTTGTATTTGAATCGCTAAAGCGTTTTCCATTTTTATTTTAGCTGACCGAAAGCGCTTCCTGTCCGCCAGACCAATCACTCTGAAACCACAAACAAATCAGTATGCTTAGCTCGAACAGCTAAGAAGGTGAATGAAATTTGGACTGAAAGTGAACAATCTTGAACGAACACAAAGAGATTGCTAAGTAATGTACATCTTGTAAGACATTAAGGGTTTAACAGTGTATGTAAACAAATACGTTTATCTAGGCTAGATTAATTTTTCGTAACAATTTTCCTCGACTACCGGCCATGTGTATCAAGAAATATTACAAAATCACTGCTCAAGCATGGCAATGCCATTCAAAGAATTAGTGCTGTTCGTTTCAGTATGATTGAAAACGGAAGAACAGTCATGTAGATAAATGCAGTCATGTAACAGATTTTGGTGCGAGAAAGAATGAAGGTCGCCGAAAAAGGATGGAGAGGGGAAGTGGGGGAGAGTGGCTTAAAGCCATGACTGGCATGACACCGCCACCAGACGCAGAGGATCCCGTAGACATGTATAATATCAAGACGTGGGTGGATCTGTCTGGATCTCTATGGATTTAAGTGCCTTGTGTAGGTGAATATGACATGGGCATAATTTTCTTTTCCAAGGTTGTTTATCCTGTCAAATTTGATGAATGAACATAGCGGACTTACATACAATCTTTGCGCTGTATTTTTTTTTTCACATGCGCATCAATGCCTCCGGACACGGGATAAAATGACATGGTGCATTGGAATTGAAATCGAATTTACGCAGCGATGTAGTGTTTACTGGTATTTAACGTACTGTATATACACGTAGTAAACCTCTAGTCTACGCAAACATGATAGGATTTCGTGATTAACGTTCATGCACTTACCATTCTAATACATTTAAATTCACACGTTTGGTAGCATTTATACTTAATGGCAGTATTGGTATCCCTTCTTGATCACAAAGATTAAAGCCCCACAATACCTACAAGTTATTTCTTCCATTGCAGAGCTTTGTTCTCCTTTATCCTTATTTGTTCTTGCTATCGTTTTGCAAAATAGTGATTTATTATAAGCTTCAATGGTTTCATCGTTCTTTTCTTCCTTTCCGGGAATGCTGGGCGTCAGCGTGAAGTATAATGGGCGCCTCAACATTAAACCGACACATTAAATGATTTAAATTGATTCGACCTCATCGCTCAGAGAACGATTTTATTCTTTACCACGCGTGACATGATGGAGAGGCACACAAGTGCGATGACGTCATTAAATATTTGAATGCACGCGAAGCTATCACACCACATGGAGTAATTTATAAATCATGTAGCTCTAGATCTAGGTCACAAACTGCCTCCTCTTCACAAAGTTCACCCCCTCTCCCCCCAAAGTTCACCTCCCTCTCTCCCCCTCTTCCCTTCGTTGTAGTCGTTGTACAGTTATTTGCACATTTTAGATACCT
Organism: Ellobium chinense; assembly: GCA_033807755.1. Classification (NCBI taxonomy): domain Eukaryota; kingdom Metazoa; phylum Mollusca; class Gastropoda; order Ellobiida; family Ellobiidae; genus Ellobium; species Ellobium chinense. The sequence continues at coordinate 1,213,398 of JAWQUT010000160.1, forward strand.
GCCTGAGGAGCACAGCCCTGGAAAATAATAATACTTGTCTGAGGGATAGAATTTGAAAAGTACTGGTTGAGGGATAGTATTAAGGTTTATAGTCGAAGAGAAAAAACTCTATAATATCAATAATGTAAATAATCACAAATGACCTATTTCACTTATGCAGGATACCTCCCCCNNNATGTACTATAAGACAGGGACAGATTCAGAGGAGTAGCCTATACTGGTTGGATATTAACTCACTTAATTAAGACATGTGTGAGTTCTAAGATCTTTAGGCTTAGGGAAGCACTGGTGGAAATGAAAGACTTGGGAGAAATACACTAGTACGTCGGAAGAGAGATGGTTTTAGAGTAATTAGAGACGTGTTGTCGAAAAGGAACGGTTTCAGACAAGTCAGTTTTGGAAAGCAAAGAGAGGCTAGAGTAAGAGAATTAGCACTGGCTAAAAGGACTGGGTAATAAGAGATAGAATAGTTGGAAAGAAATGACCGTAGACAAAATGTTGGCTACATCATTGGTGGCATTTCCGGAAGAGCTTCGGGCTGGATCCCGCCTCCGACATTACCGGGGTTTTGAAACAATACTTGCTATTCTCCAGCATCGAGAATACTGAAGGGGTAGGAGGGTGGAGGAGAATGGATGGGAAAAACTCCTTATCAAAGCCCTCCGTACTGGGGAGACTGACGATAGAATGGTAGTTAGGACCTAGAAAGTGATCAGACTCTAGAAAGGGACATGGGAAAATTGCTCTGACGGTGTACTACACTGTAATGAAGAAACAAGAAAGGAGCCAAAGGGTCCCTACCAGTGGGAGGCTTTTAATAGCCTGGTAAATTATGAATGCAGTATTCTACTAGGACCTTATGCGAATTGCTTGGTCAATGTAAGGAGCATTTATTATTAAAACAGGGCATTCTTTCGTCAGCCACAGTGAAAACAAAAACTCCTAGATGACGTCAGAAAGACATTAAACTGAGGTTGACTAAGGAGAAGCCAGGTGCTGATCTATGCCTTTAACCTACCAATGACCGCAAAACACCTCCACGCACTCCCACCATTACAACCATCTCTTGCTCCCCAATATGTCTTGCCCTTGTAATTTCCCCTTGACCCCTCGTTAGAAGCGGGCCTTTCTGGCTTGTCAGAAAAATAAATTGCGAACATTAGAAAAAGATGTGTTTCTTTCTTTGCCACTGACGTTACTCTAGCTCACCCTAATTGTATGAGGACCATACCAACAGTCCTTTCAGACCCGCTGAGGAAGAGAAGAATATCCAGAGGTCATGATGGGACCAGGCAAGGACATGCGCTCCAAACACCCCCATTCTCCTCCTTAAACAAATAATAAGAATTTGAATTGAGGGAAATGTTGCGAGCAGTGGCGGCTTGCGACCCCTAAAGCTACCCGTGAAATTTCAGACTTTGGCAATTCGGTCCATAAAGAGTCTTCGCCACTCTGAAGATGACGTCATCGAGAAAAGGTAAGCTAAATCAACATTTGCAACTGCATGTGATGTAATCTGCCCTTGATTGCTGGTTTCCGTAACCCTTCTGTCTCCCCAAGAAAAAAACAACAAAGACTGGGCCAGGCTGATCTCATCCGTTTTTGATTAACTACACTCAAGCACATTACTACGTGCCCTGCGGTCCTTTGCGATAACGTCCATAATCGCTAGCTCACGATACTGGTCTGCTATGGCACAAAATAATGTCT
>JAWQUT010000160.1:1222611-1242373 GCA_033807755.1 Ellobium chinense
AAAAAATTCTGACCATACAAACGTTAATGTTTTACTGCATCCGCACATTGCAATACCATTAGCACGGTTCGGCATCTTTCCATAGTACAATACAGTATATTATTATGTGTTCTATGTGCATACTTAACTCCCTTTTTACTCCAACCGAAAATTCACTGCAACCCGGTCGCCTGCTGTGCGGCGCTCCACCAACAATACGCGGCTTTATTTTTAAGCTATTTTAAGCGCTAATATTGTAAGTGTTAATATTATTATAGGGAATGCAGACCAGGGATCCACATTTTCCATGAGATATTCTATTCTTTGCGGACTAATACACAGGCAGATTTAGGGTTCTCGGGGTCCCAGGCACGAGAGCGATGTGGGGTTCCTCCTCCTGCCACAACACGGCCATGTTTGAGAAAAACTCCCCTAGCAACAGGGTTAGCAATAAAAATGAACATTCGTCTGGCTTCTTTCCATTCTTCCTCACTTTTATTCTTCACTGGCGCGGCATCTTCACAACCCCCTCCCCTCTCCTTCTTCCTCCCCTTGTAAGCATGGGGCTCTGGACATGTGCTCAACGTGCCAATGTCTATATCTGCCACTGGTGAACTAAATTAATTATAAGATGACTATAGACCATGAACGATTTAAGTCCCTTGTCCATTTAGGGTGAAACTAAACACTTCCGCACTCAAATAAGATGTCTGAATACTGCGGTTCCACTGTAACCTGCTAAAGAGCTTATTTTCTAGGCTTTCTATGAGAAAACGTATGTGTATGATAAGAGAACTCAGCTCTTTCCTCCAGACCAAGGTCTGCTTATCTGTTTTCCTCTCAATCCCATTGACTGTGATTGTGTGTGTAAGAGTGGGTGATGGTGGGCGTGCGCGTGTGCTCGCGTTTACAGAATTCACTCTTCCTGATCAAACTAATACGTCTGCTTATTCGTTTCTCCTCTCTATCTCATTGACTGTGATTCTAAAGAGTCGCTCATCTGTTACCCCCCACCGTCTTCCTTCCCTGCTATCCCAGCGTCTTCTTTTCATTCGGTCTTCCTTCCCTCTTGATCGATCCATATGAGTTACCCCTGTTAACTGCATCATGGTTTATAAAGGAGAGTGGGGGGTCGGGTGCGGTTTTAAGCTCAGCCAAGAGTGACAATTACCCCGTCACCGGCTCTGTTAATAATAAACAGTATGTCGCGATGGTAACGTGCACATTGTTTTCAGCTCAATATCACTTAATTTCAGCGCTGCATAAAGAAAAGCAAAATCGTATGGATCTCAATGCTCGCTTGAGGGGCTGTCCGCCGACAAAAGACCGGTGTATGGGCGTCGACACTCGACCACAGCACTAAGCCTACATAAGCTTCACTCCACAACATAAACTGCCAGACGAAGTCTGTTTCGCCGTAAGCGAGTGAGCGTTTGTCAGTGTTTCAACAAAGAAAAGAGGGTAGGGAAATGATTAAGTTATGGCGAAATCGAGCATACTGGGGCTGCTCAGTTTTAATCCACGAACTCAGACTTAAACGGTCTTCAGTGAGAACTACACACAAGGCGCATGACCATGTTACCTCCTCCTTAACTCACTGCAGCCTGAATATTGAAGACGTAAATTTTAATACACGACCTCTTCCGCGCACTGCCCGAGGACTAACAGCGTACTATGACGTCATATTTCTGGTATTACGCTGAATACTAATTATGTATTAAGATGCCTTACACATTCGCTGGGCCGACTCTCATCTTTTGTGTATTTGACTATTCTTGGAAGCTACATAGTTTTATTATACTAATTCTATCATTTGAAAACTTGTCTAGTCTTTAGTGAGTTAACGTTTTGAAACTTTATAGTTTCAGAAGTTCAACAATCGCTACAAAAACACCGGGGACGGGGAATGAACGGTCGGGACATGATATGAAACCAAATGATCGCATTGTGACAGTGACCGTATGCTTAATCCTAATGTTAGTTAACGCAATACGGTAACCACGGGACACTTCTCAAACATTAGTAGTGTTCTCCCAAGTTAACGAACGGATTATGCATACAAGGCCATAGGTTTTGCTATCCTGAGACCTTCGCTGACTGTCGACGCCGCTGCCTGCTTGTGATTTAATGTTGCATTGGGAATGGTGCCAGAGGTGTGGTTGCGGAAGGAGGAAGGGGGGATTGAGGGAGAAAAGACTGCCAGTTAATGACTGACTTAGTCAAAGAATGTTAGGCTAAGAGAGAAAGAAATGTTTACGAGGCGCCAACGAGAGAGAAGAATAGTAAGATGTCTTCTGGATCAGTCTATAAGGACAATGCATATGTGTAAATGTGGGTCAGGACATATGTGAGGGTTGTATAATTATGTGTATGTGTATGTATGAGGGCATGATGTCTGTGTGTGGGGAATGTGTGCGGCGTATGTGTGTGTATGTGTGTACATGTGCGCGTGCTACGCAATTTGCGCGTATATGTCTGGCACAGTGAGAGAAGACGAATATTCAATATAAACGTTTTCTCATTCCAACATATTCTGCTTAATAACAGTGGTGTTAACAACTATGCACACACAAATATAAGTGAAATTGATCGGATAGACGAGCACCAAGCAGGCAGCTCCCTCTAGGAAACGAGGAACGATTTTCCTCTCGACTTATATTTGACATAAGAAATATTATCATGAAACAAACCGTAGAGTGTACAACTGGAATAGGCAGCACACACCTCGATAATCCTGGGCGACATATTTTTTATCTCTTTCTTCAACCATTATGACGTTGGAATAAGAATACGGTTGCATGTCTGACAATGACATAGGACAGACGACTTTTCAGAAATTATCATTTGGGACAGCCGCTGCGATTCCCATCCCCAAACTGAATCACAATGATAGGCTTGTCTTCTTTCAAGGGACAGGGGTAAATATTTGCTTCACAGCCTAAAACATCCATATTATTTTCAAAATCTGAAAACCACGTACATTTTCCGTCCATCTGACCATTTCTGAGAAAACACTGCTGGAATGTCGGGATTTTTACCCTCTATGCGCCGCGTGCTGCGTGACGCCATAAAGCGAGAGACGCTAGCAGACGACTGATGCAGATGCATGCGCAAAATCTCTGGACCAATCGTCTGCTAGCCTACTTCGGTTTTTGACGTCACAAACCATGTGTAATGGCGGCGCACACAGCGCCCGACATTCTTGCGGTGTTTTCTTAGAAACTGCCAGGCAAAAGAAAATGTACTGGGTTTTAATTTTATGACGAATTTATGTGGTCTTTCGAGGCTGTGAAGCAGATAACTACTCCTGTATCTTTAATGCGACAGGCAAAAATATAATAATATGCTTCACAACTACAGTTCCTGCTTATTTATTAGATCTCCCTCCTCTCAGCAAAAAAAAAAACAAAATGTGTGAGTCACTATTACTTTCAACTGTTTCCATCTTGCTCTATCAAAACTCTCACAACAATGCTGTGCAAGACTTCAGTGCGATGGCAACAATGGCCAGAGTGACAAACTTGATAGCATACCATTATAGTTTTCTCGAATGTCAGCTGAAAAGTATACGGTGTCATTACCAAAGATTCAACACGCAGGCTTAGAGAGAAACATCTCGTAGCATGCATTCTCTCTCGCGTGCAGAATCCTAAAACAGATAGATTGTCTAGTCTTATCACAGAGAGTGGGCACACACACTAGAACCACAATGAAACCTTCCTGCAAGTCATTAATACAGTATTATATACTTCATACTTCACGTCCCAATAGGCGAGCTTTTCTCTTCTACGAGTTACGAGTAGTCAGTAAATGCTCGACTGATGAGCCATTTCCAAAGAAAAAGTATTTCTTCCATTTTCAGAATTACTTTTGCCATTTGGAGTAGTGTACATCTGTAAATTATTTGCATGAATCTAGAGGGCAAGTCTTTCCTCACGGAACTCTTCAAAATGTTTATTGATTTACATCTCCGCAGCATAAATTCTCAAATTATAGTAATGAGAAGGATGACTGTCCCGATCGCAACTGCTACCAGAAAAGTCGTGTGGTCGTGTTTCGAAATTTTAATGATAATGTATGAACGATGCATGGGCTGAGTACACAGATGGTGGAAATCTGTGAATAACAGGTAGATCTACCCGCAGATCTACCCGTTCAGATGAAGAAAAAAAATGCGCGATTTTTCTACTGATAAAAATCCACTTAGGACAAAGAAAAAAAAAACAGGTTGAGGTTTAGGTTTGCATTTCGCCGAAGACGCATCGTGATGGTAGTGCTTCTTGTCATGCGTCATTTTTTCGAAGTGATTTCTTCTCCTCGTGACTACCTGCGGGTCTCTTCTGTCCCACGAAGAATAATCGAATGAATTTATTCTTTTTGTTTTAACAGTGAATTTTTGGGTTAAAGATTCACAGAGGTAACGATTGTTCCCCTCTCACCACATTGCATACCGTGGCCCACTGCCCTGGAGTCTAGCCCCCTTCCGATCTTTACAGAAATAGACTACTGACGCCAAACTTCCTCCCCGCCATCTCTTAAATATAATGCTCACGACAAGCACGCATTTTTAAACTGCTCGCTGTGGTCGGTGAAAGACATAAATAAGGAATTTCATTCATCCTTTGAGGCGACCACATCATAGTCAGACTCCATCGAGTGGTATAATTAATCAGTGGCGGATTTAGGCATGAGCACTTAGGCACGTGCACAGGACCCCGTGCTTTATAGGTCCCCACGCTTGTATTCCTGGGGAATGAGAATTCTTCTTCTTCATGGAGGGAAAAGACGGGAGGAAAGAGGGGAGGAGACACAGAGAAAGAAAGAGACAGTGAAAGAGAAAGAACAGAACTGGAAGGAACCGGACGAATGTAAATTTTATTGCTAAACCTGCTGTTCTGGCAGAATTTGTCCCAGGCCTGGTTGTCTTATGTTATGAAAGAAGACCCTGCACATTTCTCATGACTAGAGCCCCGCGAACTCTGAATCCACTTCTGATATAATATTATGTAGCCTGATTCCTTTTATTCCGGTTCTTGTACTCGGGCTGGACTTCCATCAGGAACTGACCAGTACAGAATTCACATCATCATGGAATCGGTCCCACAGTATATTTATTGCAGGCATTCAAGAAATTTACATGATTTATGAATAGAACATCAAAATTTTCAGGTGTTATTTTGACGATGAAAGAATAACATCTTTCGGCCACATTTCTATTACATTATTTTAAAGTTCTAATCCAGGTCAGAAAATCTTCGTCCAGCAATAGAAGTTTCGCAGCGGCGTAGCCCATTTCGTATTCAAAACAAACTGCAAACGGCAAACAGTTTTATAAGATGTGACAACTGCATTAATTGATAATAACTGCAATGTACACAGGCTCACGAAATATATGTAACTTTAAAGGAAAAATTTATAATCAGAAATCCTTCAGAATGCGAAGTCAAGGAATTACCAGTTCCTGTTACTGTGTTATCCTCATTCTTCTCTGCCTGCACCTTCATCTCGTTATCTGTAGATCTATGGCTGATAGCTCTGCTTATCTCCTGCTTCATCACCTCCCCTACACCAGCGTCCTGCATCCTGTCCTCCTTGTCCTCACTCCCCCCATCTCTGCTTCATGCTATCCAGTATTTCCTAATCAGCTTTCCACAAATCAGTTAACATAAACCGGCAGTTTCCCTCGTCCTTTTTCCACATGACCTTTTGATCACGGTCAGGCTCTTACTGGGCCGCGATAATTCGATGACCGTCCATTTTCCTGAGCAGAATGCGAATGGAGGGTCCCAGAGGATATTATGAGAGCAAGAGCTCGGACAGCCCAGATAACTTATCGGCCTCTAATTTGGCTGTTGTTTTTTTTTGGTTTGTGATGCCTTACTTTGCACAGCTGCCTGCATGATGTTGCACTTGCGGAGCCCGTGCCCAAAATATACTTGCCAGAAACACAAAAATCTGTTCAGTTAACACTTGCTCACGGGGGTAATACCAAACTATAAATACCACACTAAAGGTCACTCGTCCAAAAAGTGTTTAGACAAAATTAATGGGCGTGAACCAAGAACAGTACAATGTGAGACAATGTCTTCATTCTTTTACCAGCCATGAGAACTTCATGCAATATCCCTTACATCCACCTTCTAATCTCATACGCACGCCAAAAAGCTTTTCTTTCTTTCTTTCTTTCTTTCTTTCTTTCTTTCTTTCTTTCTTTCTTTCTTTCTTTTTTTCTTTCTCTCTTTCTTTCTTTCTTTCTCTCTTTCTTTCTTTCCTTCCTTCTTTCTTGTACCAGAATTTTTCAATGACTCTCTGAATGTAAGCAATTAAATTTGTTGATCTAGATCAAAATCAGGATATATACATTGCAGTTTCAGTGTTGCTACCTTGTTGGGTGACTTGGGTGAAAAAATCAACCACAATATGGAACAAAACATTTTGATACATCTAAACCAGCATTTTCGAACATATTCAAGCATATGGCCCTGTTGGGAATATAGGCATACATTTAAAGCCCCTCGCTTACATTTTTTGTTTGTTTGTCTGACGCGCACAGCTATTCGTATTGTTACTTGTCGCCACAGCTGTTATAACTTGTTGTTCTATCGTGCCTTTGGTGTTTGCTGTTATAGATGTTGTATGCTGAGGCTAAAAAACAAATGTAGATACTCGTTATATTGTGTTATGACTCATATCCTTAAAGATCCTCCCAGGGTACGAAAGGAGAGGAGATGCAAAATGGGACACTTCACTAATTTGAATTTGGTCCCTCACATTGGAACGCTATTTTTCCGAATTTCAAGAGTAAAACATTTTATACCACTGTATCTAGACACTGTGAAGATCGCTAGTTCCTTAGAAAATTTCGGTAAAGAAAACTGATATACAGGTATGTACATGCATGTAGGCAAACGTCTAACATTTGAAATATGTAAACAACTCCACGCTAACGATCTGATGGAGCAGCTTTAAGTTCACTTTTTGGAACTTCCACGCGCTCCTTCCCCAGAGGTATCCAGTTCTCCCGAGAGGGGTACGTTGAGGAATTAATAGCGACAGACACTGTCTCGGGGCTGTTGAAATTGGGTAAGATTGAAAGGAATCTAAAAGCAACTTAGAGAAAGGGGGGGNGGGGGGGGGGAGGGGTGCTAGCTGGAAAAGAAAAAAATTCATGGAACCGAAAATGATTGGTTGTGACTGTTCCCATGACAACGAGCGAAGACAATATAAACACAGCGGGTTCGTATATAAAGGCGAACATGTACAGTGTGTGTGGACACACCTGCGTGCAACATGGGGCGCTGTATGTAAACAATGAGAGTGCGATGGAACCCGCCTTACAGGTAGGTAAGCCTGCCGCTCCATAGGCCGTCCTGCCTGCGGGACGTGAGTGTTCTGTACACCTGCCACTGCTACTAGACTGTATTACCATAAAACCATCGGTTGACTCCCTGACCGGGATTTAACGATGAGAAATAATAAACATCGGCGGTTGTCGAAAATCTTACATCCTCTCTTTAATTATCGTTGATATTTAATCTCATCCCTGATGGTCTTCATCTGGGGGATTTATTTTTGGGTTTCTGACAACGAAAAAACAAATGTGCAAATAGGACTTTTATTTACCCGATAGGATAACTGTTTTACATTGCCAGTGTTATACATCTCATTCATAAATGTACAATATTACAAATGAAATCAGTAACAAGTCATTCGGAGTGCGGCGCCCTCGTCCCGCCTCCAACCCAGCTCTACAGCCAGGTACTCATTCACACTGAGTCGACTGGGGAGACAGGAGTGAAGAGTCTTTCCCAAGGATATCACAACGTAAACCGCCTGGCCCTGGAGTTGAAGCCACAAACCCAGCCTTCACAGTCTTCAGTTTAAGAGTTTAACTTCTCACAACGCCACGCGGCCACTCTGTCTTCTTTTGGAAGTTTTCGAATAAACCAATTGCTCTAAGGAACGATAAATATATCTACAACCAAGAACCAATATCAACCGAACATCATACAGAGTGCACGGCAATGCACCTAATGCATGAAAAACGAAAATATTTGAAGACAGTGTGAGACTATGAGTGAAGCACACTGCATTATGCTACTGTCAGTTGCTCTACCATGAAAGATTCCTGATTTGCACCAGGGGAATATCTGATAGGATGAGAACAGCTGAGAATTGTATCAGTCAGTGGGAGATTGAAGATCATTAACGTCTTATTTCATATTTCCAACTCCATGCGTGTTTATAATTTCTAGTAGTGACGTTATGGAGATTCCAAAGGCAGACGGCCAAAGTCACTATGTGCAATAACAAATAAAAAAACAAAACAGGACACCTTACTTCTCACATCTTTATCATTTCCACCAGATATACCTTCAGTAGTGTTTGATATCATCCCGGAACAAGCGGCATAAAACTGCGAGGAACAGGATTCATGAAATCATGGCGTTACATGTTAAATATTTTTTCCCACAAGTCTTCCAAGGGAAACAGTATTCTACTGTCCGCAAACCTTTGGAAGGTGTTATGTCAAGATCCACAGCAGCACAATCCCATCACTTACCGACACTAACGATAAACCTTCTTTTCTGTACTGACCGGCACTCACGATATCTCTTGAAAGGCTATCTCTAGATTTCAGATGTGTTACCTAAACCTCTCTATCAAAAGTCAGTGTGTATTTACTAGGCCGTATCATTTTACTGTCCTTGTACATTAATTTCATTTTAGCCTGCGACTTTATTCACTAAACAGAAAGACAAAGTAGGCAGGTGACAAAGATCAAATTTGTTTGTTTGTTTGTTTGTTTGTTTGTTTGTCCGAAGCTGCTAACTGCTTTCGAAGCTCCATCGCAAACTGGACACAAAATCTTATACGTGCTGAGACTGCAGACCAAGCCCCCGATGGACAGGAAGAAAGGGTTTCATTCTCTATGAAAAACAAGAAAGATCAACAATTCGCTAACGAGATTACGCTGAGCTGGTAATCCCGGAATGAAAAATGTGTGGGTAACTGTCAGCCCAGTGAGCCCAGCCAGGCAGGGAACAATAACGGGACACTCCAGCCCAACTGAAGCCTTCCCTTAGCGGCATCTTTGCATACCATCTACCAAGGAAACAAGGGAACGAATTCGCGCTATCTTGACAATGATGCGAATATGAGAAATGCCTGTAATCCGGGACAAACAGGTAGGCCATCTCTGGAGAAAACGCAACGATAATGTTGAATCTACAATGATAAACGAAAATGAAAATCATTATACATAAATTCCATTTAATCTTCAGTTTTAGTTTCAACTGACTCTCTAGCTCTGCTTTATGAATTATACCCTGGCCTTATACTCGAGAGTATTTGGGGCGCGTGTTAAACATATCAAATCAGACCTGGAATATGAAAGTTACTTAAACGTATGTCAGTGCAAAGCAAGGAGAATGGCTCTTACTAGGATCAGACTAAGCTCACATGCATTCAAGGTGGAAAGGGGGAGTTGGGAGAGACCTAAAGTAGACCATATGAATAGAAAATGTAGCTTATGTAATGATATAGAGGATGTTCCATTGTCTGATAGTATGTCCACGGTTTAAGGAATTTAGGAAAGAACTACTCCCGGGATATTTAAAAGTTAAACTAAACATGTATAGATTAGTAAAATAGTTTAAAAGTGAATGGGGTGAAGACATACGTAGACTAAGTAATTTATGTTTCGGAATATTGAAGAAATATAATTCAGAAATTTGANAGTGTAGTTGGAGAGAGTGAGTGATGATAACAGTAATGTCATGATTTGTGTGTCAGTTTAACTCTCAAAGGTCTGGGTGTCCGCTAGATGAGAAAGTGGTAGATGAGTGGCAATAGTGTGCATGAGGAACACGGTTTATGTCTTGGCAGTGGATTGTACTAGTGTAATATTGTATCGTAATGGATTATGTTGGCCTTTGGCCTAATAAAACCTTTGAATCTTGAATCTTGTTAAAACCTGAAGCTATCAGTTTAGATGCTTGAGAGTATGGTATGGAGTTTAAATTCTCCCACCTCCCTGAATTGTCCCACCAATATCTGAAGAGCAAACCTGTAAAGAATTGCCTCAGAGAATTTGTCCTTAATATCGATAGAAGAAATCGACTCAATAGTAAACCCTCATACTCGCAGTTTTTTTTACTTAGGGTTTGAGGATGATTTGGGGGGGGGGTGGAGGGAGGAGGGATAAGGGAAGCAATCATATTCTGCAATAATGCAGGAATTCGGAGATCGGAATTCACTTTTGCGTTCCATTCAGCAACACAGGCAGTGCAGCAATGTTATCATCGCGAAAGCAGAACTTGCATCGAAAGCATTACTGCACACTGTTGGCTGACACATATCAACTACAGTGACGCAGACAGTGCAAACTTTAACAATCGTCTAAGAGATCTTCCTGGAAGGCGTAAAGACTACCTATTCGATTTGCAGGTCCTGGAAGGGCAAATGATATTACTGACATCGAGAAGGGTATAATTCAGTATAGCTGATTTTCGGATAGGCTGTTCTCCCAAAATCTTGACCAAGTTCATTTTTCGACGACATCATGCGCGACGCCATAAAAACCGTGCACGCCACTTACAATATCATGTAAGGGAAAAGTATGCTAAAAACAAATGTTTGGCTCTTGCTTGTCAACTAGTATAGTTCGGTGTCAAATTTTGTCCATCCTAAATTTGGCGACCTCTCTCTGCCGCTAAATATATTATTTTTACTCTGGAAAGCCCGACCAAAACACTTGGCAAACCAGTACTGCACTTTTGTTCTGACAAAAGCCAGGGGCGAAAGACATCCCAGAGTATCCTATATGTGGATTTTCCAAGTCGGTGACTTAAGGTCTTTTATTTTAGCATATGAGGTGTGATTTTACCGTCTATGTTTGCCTCGTAACTGTTTACTGTGGTCAGTGGACGTGACAGCTACATGCGCTAACCTGGGAATTTATGGCGTATGTCAACGGCCAGCCAACCGCTGTGCCCTGCCATTTAACTGGGTTTATGTACCGGTCAAGCGTTGCTCGACTATGACACCGAGGCATTAAAACCAGATCTGATAGCGTCAAAGGCGACATGCGGACAGAAGAACCTGTACACGACTGTATGCGTGAGCACGCATTTTCATTTACATGACACGCTGTCGTGAGCACACAGTACGTTCATTTACGGTCGTGAGCACACCGTTATACGCTTACACACACACACACACACACACACACACACACACACACACANCACACACACACACACACACACACACACATATCACACATACACAAACACACTATATCTTCGGTCCGTTAAGCGTGACGAACTGGACGATTTGTGGAAGGACTGAGAAAAAGCATTGACAAAGCAGCGTGCAGAGTGATCGAAGCTTTTGTCAAGGCAGGCTAGCGAGAGCACTGAGGAGATGGCCAGGACAAAGACCCATTCAATCTTTTGTATTTGGCGAGAATCTGACACGCTGGGCCGGAAGCGTGTGAAACATAGTCCAGGCATCGCACCATCTGGCTGGTGGTTGGTTGGTTGGTTGATTGTTTGGTTGGTTGGTTGGTTGACTGGTTGGTTGGTTGGTTGGTTGGTGGGTGGGTTACAGACAAGACAGAGACACACACTGACAGTTTGTTGTAGGAGTAGGAGCGTAACAAGAACACATGGGTTAGGACAGAAGTTTGTGGAATTTTCACACTGAGGCTGATAGTCTCGAGTGGCGACATGGGTAGGGACAAACTTTGTTCACACAAGGGCGATCGGATTATGGATGTGAGTAATTGCAAAGTGTGTCAGGGTCACTTGCCTTTGTACTGACACTCACAGAGAACAAAAAAAATGTTGTATACGCAGTTGACTACGCGTTCAGAAAATAACATAACCCATTTGAAGAGGTCGATGCACTCAAAGACAATAACCTTCTAACTTTTAGCGCAGTGATAACAGCCTGTGGGGAAAGGTTAAATTAACAGCCCGTAAATAAAATGCTATAAATTAATGAACACAGTCAATATGCGCTGATACAAAACTGATAATGCTCTACGCATTTTCAAAAATGTCATCGCGGATACTCACGCAGATTGAGCATACTTAATGCGAATGTTCGGCAAGGTTGAACACGAAACTTTATCTGTAGTAGCTGGGGAGCAATATTCATGCGGTTGGAATACAAGGCTTGTATTGTTGACAAAAATGAAAAGTGAAAAACGAAAATAGGACTTTTATTGACGACTTAGGGAAATTGGTTTAAAATGCCATACAGTGTCATACATTTTAGTCATAATACAAACACATCGAAAAGTACATTTCACACATATTAAAACACATTATTACAGATGAAACATATACAAAAGTCGCTGTTGGTCGCCTTATGTGCAGCGCCCTGGTCCCCCAAGTTCTACAGCCAGGTACAGTACTCATTTAAATAAATTTTTCCAAAGGATACCACGACGGAAACGCCCGGCCCGCGAGTCGAATATACAAACATTTCAGTTTCTGAATAGGATTCACAAAGCATACAGCCGCGTTGCCTCCCAAGGGTTAACGTTTTCAGAAACATATAATTATATCAATAACATATGCGCACACCCCAGTTTACGTTTGATTCATCTGTTGTACAAACACAGAAGTGAACACACACACACACACACACACACACACACACACACACACACACACACATATGCACGTCGAATGATGCATAACTCACCTGTCGCCAGAGTAAGTCCGGAAACTGGACACAGGTCTGGGAGGACACAACAAGATGGACCAGCGGCACCACTCCACCGAAAGCACACTTGGACAGCGTCCGTAAGGGCATCAGGGCATAAACATTGAAGACGACGAATGCGACAACCCAGGCTCCATCAGCCATGTTCAGTTTGTGGTCCTCAAATCCCTCGGGAATACCCAGTGGTAGTGGCACACTAAGAATTCCCAAAGCAGCCACAAATATTAATATCGCGTAGTTGACGGTCCTGAAGTACTGCTCCTTCATGAGATTCGTCTTCATGTAAATGAAAAAGATAAGGAACACCAAACCCTGGCCATACATGTAAAGACTGTAGCCCGTGTAGCTCCGGACAAAAACGGTAGTCAGAATAGCAAGGCTGAAGCAGAGAACTGTAAAGAGAAGAGCCATGCATACCATGGCGGATTGCTGAATTTTATACACGTAACGCTGGTACAAGGCTTCCATCTCCTGGCTGCTGAACTGGTTCCAGCTCAAAAGTCTTCGGGCACCGTGGTGCTTCCTTTCCTTCCCTGCCTTCAACATAGGCGTATTTTCAGTGGCGGCCTCAGACATGGTGCAGTTGGAATTGTATGGAGAATAAAAATGTGAAAGGTATTACCTAAAGGTGGAGAAGGGAATTAGATATAAACACTTCTGAATTCCCTGCATTGTTACTACTGTTTCCATCGAGTCTTGCAGCCAGACTGTGACATTCCAGAATACAGAGCTTGTAATGTCCAATAATATATGAACAGTTTAAAACAAAGCTGAAGAAAAATGATTGGTGCTTTTTTATTTAGATCGTTGACCACTTGTCGTATGGTTTGAATCGATGTTCACACATATAGGCTTCCTGAATGAATTCGAGTGCTGTCCGTATATGAGGTTCATGAGGACTTCATCTAGTGATAATATGTGATAACATAACACATCTAGTGCCTATGTGCCAAGCACTCCACGTAATACTGTTATATATGACATGTTTCGTCCACGATGCCAGGCTACATGTTGTAGTCCTAATACACGTACTACATGTATCTCTGTCTCAGTCATTCTCATTGTAGTTCCACTCGTTCCTTTAAATATAGTAGCAGATAGCCAGGAATCAGTTAAGAACTATTTGACCTCCTCCAGAAAGTGTGACACACACAACTGCGATTTGATTGTCAATCTGTCATCAAGTTCCATTCGGATAACAAACACCTGAAGAGAAGGTCAAATGTCGTATGGAATTAACTCATCAGAAGAAAGGCCACTGAATGGTATAAAATAGCGTAATATAAGACATTTATTTGTGTAAATAACGAGAAGACAAGGTGATGTAAGTGATTACCGCTGTTCATCTGTTGCGCGGGCAACTGATCAATGTGTATAGCGCCCTGGGTTTTTGCACCAAGCTCAAGACATTCATTACCTACTTCATTTCTATGTTTTCTATAACTACCACTAAGTTTACTTCTGCCATTGCTGCTGCTGCTGCTGCTGCTGCTGTTGCTGCTGCTCCTACTACTGCAGCTACTACTAATACTTCTACTACTACTACTACTACTACTACTACTACTACCACTATTACTACTACTACTATTACTACTACTACTACTATACTGTCACTACTCTGTCTATGGATTAATACTCCTCCTCCTACTACTACTACTACTACTACTACTACTACTACTACTACTACCACCACTACTACTATTACTACTACTACTATTACTACTACTACTACTATACTGTCACTACTCTGTCTATGGATTAATACTACTACTACTACTACTACTACTACTACTACTACTACTACTGCTACTACTGCTAATACTACTACTACTACTGCTACTACTACTACTGCTACTACTACTACTGCTACTACTACTACTACTACTACCACTGCTACTATTACCACTACTACTATTACTACTACTACTACTACTACTACCATACTGTCACTACTCTGTCTATGGATTAATACTCCTACTACTATTACTACTACTACTACTACTTCTACTACTATTACTACCACTACCACTATTACTACTACTACTGCTACTACTACTACTACTACTACTACTACTTCTACTATTACTACTACTACTACTATTACTACTACTACTACTACACTGTCACTACGCTGTCTATGGATTAATACTCCTACAACTTTACCACCACTACTACTACTACTATTACTACTAACACTGCTCCTGTAATTACCATTATCATTATTTCTCCAACTGCCGCTACTATCACAAGCACAGTATTATCAATTAGCTTTTATTATTATTAAATGCATTACTACATGTATTATATTCTGAATGCATCTCTGATATCAGACCGTTTCTACATTAGCTGCCTCGCTTCCAAAAAGTTTCAGGCAAGGTCTCCACCTTCCCATTTCCAATAAGAAATTTCCCGCTTCATCCACTTTTAAAAAAAATCTTCTGTCCGGAACTAGAGTGTTAAACTGTTTTCATGAAATGCCACTGAGAAAGACGTGTGTGTGAGTGTAATCTACTTAACTTGTACATGGAAAGATTTAGGCTGGCTGTTTTTAGTAACATTTCTCAAACATATCAAATATGGATCCATTTCAGATATTTTGACGCCTTACTCCGCGCAGTAAACCATCATCGTATCGAGGGAGAAAAAAAATCGATTTGCGCTTTTTGGCATTAGGGTAGGTCTAAATGAATTGTGCTGTTACCTGTCATTTTCTTGACAAGCTATTTGTAAGATTCTGCGAGAAACTTAAACTCTTCCATAATCGAATATCCCACATAAAAAATATGGAATTGCACCAACCTCTTTGACTCATCCAGACCCCCCCCCTCCCCCCACACACACAACTCTTTCCCCCTCTCTTCCCAAGAGATTTCAGAAGTTCCATCATTTGATGTCTCAGTTAATGAGAACACTAAAATGAATGCTGAACTAGTATTGATGGTATATTATGTGCACACTGGTCTCAGTTCGCCACCTTCAATTTAGCATAAAGGTAAGCCAGTGGCTCTGTGTCCTTTACCAGTGCGAGTGAATTGGGAAAGGGCTGGCGAATTTCAAATCTTCACTCTTAAAAGATTTCATCTTGGGAGACTCGATGTAACCAATGAGAGACAACGCTAGACGATGAAAGATACACATTAATACGTATTGTTAAGGCCCTAGATTTTTAAAAAAAATGCAGAGGAGAGGCATAATGGGACACTTCACAAATCTGAATTCAGTTCACATCAGGGAGCCAAGACAGTGTACAGCGCTAATTTCCTGAATCTCACAAGCCTAGCAGCATGTTTTATACTGCATAAGAACTTTGTACATCGCTATACAGTTTACTGTCTCTCTGAAAATTATGATAGAGAAAAATTAATATATAAACATAGAGTTGAAACATGAAAGCAAATTTATTTAATTCCAGGATATGTTCATGGCCACCTGTCCAGGCAATGTTCATGGCCACCTGTAGGCGAGACTTGCCTTCCCACAGTAACGATCAGATGGCGCAGCTTTCAACACTGACGTGTCTCCGATTTGCTTTGCAAGAACCATGAACTGACAAGACAGGTGTTAAAATCTTTCTTTCAAACACTTCCAGCTTATAGCATGCCAAATGCACTCTTCAGAAATATACTTCATATCATACCTTCAAGTCAGTTCCTGTCTCGCATGCTTCTCCTCATACCAGTTGATTCCACACTGAGCTACATCACATGTAGTTTCTTCCATGAAACTTCCATCTGATCTGAAAAAGAAAAGAAGGGAACACATCGATCAGCGTTTGTGTCGCAACTGAAAAGCCGATAAGTTGTGTTAATATATTATATAACTCATTCCACACTCATGAGTTTCTGTGGAGTCGGTACATGACCGAGTGCCAGAGTTCGGCGAGGCGACATTCGCTGACTGATAGGAAATCATTCGCCAAGCTGCAGCATCTCTCTTTAACTTGCAGTGAAATGTACTCTTCACCCGCCATCCTACTTTCCATCTACCAAATGCCGTCACGTGTTTTTATTTTTTTCACCTGGCTTTATGAAAATCGTTCATTCCATCCAGGTTTTCTTCCTTGCCTCCATTTCCTGACAAACTTTCACGCCCCTCATCACGACCGCACTCAACATGCACAAAACTTCTTTTCTCAAAAATACTAATCCTGCATGCAGGCTATTTGTGTGGCCTACCATCGATACTCGTCATTAACCTTCAAAAATTCAACGAGAAACTACGCTGATATAAACCACAAACGCCACTACCTGCAACAAAGACAGTTACGGCCTACTTTCACTCGCATAACTCCCCAAAGGTCACGATCGAGTTCGAGGGGGAAAACAATAAGACTTAAATCCAAAAGAAATTAATATTAATGCGATTTTTTTTTATAAAACAATGTTCACTTTTTTTGTCATGTCTTCTCCGAAAAGCTCCCTCTCTTTTTTCAACTTTCTTCTCATCTCTTACCTCCCTTTTTTATCAACGTGTTAGAATTTGAACAACAAAACAACAACACCAACCAACAACAACAACAACAACACAGTTATAATTTAACAAAAATTATTTGGTAAAGATACGAGAATAATGGAAAAATACGATTTACTGTGCTTTTTGATACGAGCAATCTGTAGCACAATGAAAGGGAACAAGGCTCGCACATTTCACTCATCTAAATGGTGATGCTCCTCAATTGAAAATATCTTCTGAGGTTGTCTCTACAACAAATAGTTTACATGTTGATTGGATATGAGAAACAAAGTTCAATTTTTTTTTTTTATCATTCCAGTAGGATGAATGGAACAATGATTACTGCATATCTCTAAACAGCTAGGATTATTATCCTTTTCTTTCTCAGCGTAGGTAAGGTGAATCGGACTGATATTATTTCAGACTTTTCTTCATGGAAATACAAAAGACCATAACTCGAAACGGATTAAAATTACATATACTGTGATGCTCGAATAAAGTGAATGGGTCTTAATTATTGCAGTTTCTGTCCGCCCGAATAATATTGACCAAAGTAAAGTTACAGGCGCTTAGCTTAGCCCATATTCCATCCGAGAATATCCAGTATTTCCCTCAAGATCAATCGTGAACAGTCAAAATAATCCTTTCCTCCCCTACACGTCCATTACATTATCATCATCTTCATTATTGTTATCATCGTCCTCATCATCACAACCACCACCAATACTGTTATTTTGGGCCTGTCTAACTGTATGGATATTTTCATAATACATAAGCATTCAGACAGAGTGAATGAAAGCAGCCAACTCAGAGTCAACGATTTGTCTGGGACTGAGCGAACGTCTACGAGCGCTTCACGGGGTCTATCATATAACTTAATACCCAGCCTACCTCACCCGACACAGTCTGAGTTTAATACTGTAAAATGTTGATCTCCATCTTCATTTCCTTAAATAATTTGCACCACTGTAATCGTTTGGGGAGACAGGAAAGAAAAGACGCTGGCCAGAGGTTAAGCAGAAGTCTGCGTGGGATCAGATCAGCTGCTGATGGCTGGTTTAACTGTATCTCAAGCGGTGCGACTAGTACTGGGCGATACCTCGATTTTTTTAGTACCCACGACTACTGATTGCTCCAGCCACAGACAATACTCGAGTATTTGTGGCAATTGCTGAACAACACGCTAGGTATGCCTTTCAACATTTTTTTTGTTTAAAGGAGAGGGTTGTTGGGGTGCAGGGAATGAGAAAGGGGGAAGGAGGGGGAGCTGGTGAGGCCAGAAATGTATTGTGTTTGTTAGACTTTACAGCTATTTTCTCTTCTTATCAGACCGAGGATTCGAAGTTTCATTACCCATCAATCATACAGTGTTCGCTTCTCGCGACCGTGTCCCCACACGTCATTAAACAGAACACTCTCTAGCGCCATCTCAGTTTATTGGGCCTAGCTATAATTAGATCGTGGGTTGTTATGCAATCTCTTGACCTGGATTCTGGGGAAATGGGAAAATGGGAAAAGGGCCGGGAAATGGAGAAATGAGAGTACATATGAATGTGTCTTTTAGTAAGAAACATAAATATTCCGGAGGTTTTTTTTTTTCTTTGCTTATAATTATTTTTTCTTTCTTCCAGGAGAGCTATAAAGGGGCAGTAATCGAGTAATCAATTCGTAATCAAGTACTATGGAGGACTGTAACTCGATTACACCCAGCACAAGGCACAAGTTATAATCACATTATTGATTTATCTCCTGACAACCACATAATTTTATATCGCTGATCTCTTCACTGCCAAGTTTATCCTGCTTTGCACATCTGAAAATCTTAACTGCATTCAGTGTGGTCGACATCAATAACTTCTGGTGGGTGAAGTCGGTGTTTTTCCTTGCTAAGAGAAGTTGAGTAGGAAGGAGGGGGTGTAACTGTAATATGCACGATTCCCCCACCCCTTGGACAAGGTTTCGGACAAGGTCCTCGCTGCCTCTGTCCTCTACTTTTCCAGATTTTACCGGATCTTGAAGGTTTAAACTACCCCAGGGCTTGGACAGGGAATGGGGAAGGGGAAGAGGGATGATAGATGAAGCCCCAGAGGGAGAAGTGGGAATGAAACAGTTAGGACTAAACTAGGGGAAGACAAAAGGCAGACTTTGTGGCCTATAACGAAACGTAAGTGAAGCGGGAGGAGTTGGGAGCGTAGGCAGCCAGCTAGGGCCATAGGGCAAACAATTCTGACACGCGCAATCAAACAGTCAAAATATCCCAAGGAAGGAAAGAAGAAGGGAGGAAAAACAAAATCTGGCTCCACCCTATGCACGAACAAGAGCAGGGCAGAGAGAATGAAGAACAAGAGAGCGAGAGACTGAGAGAGAGAGAATGAGTGAGAGAATGAGAGGGGGAGAGAGGTTTACGGAGAAGAACTCGCCACAGGAGAGTGTGGCTAGAACTG
Source organism: Ellobium chinense (assembly GCA_033807755.1). Classification (NCBI taxonomy): domain Eukaryota; kingdom Metazoa; phylum Mollusca; class Gastropoda; order Ellobiida; family Ellobiidae; genus Ellobium; species Ellobium chinense. Next base: position 1,242,225 of record JAWQUT010000160.1, read on the forward strand.
AATCAATTAATACTATGACTAACATTACCGGCCGATCAAGACTGCGCCTTGGCTACAGACGATGGGGATACTTGAGACAAGCAGTTTGTCACTGTCAGTGTGCATTGTGAGCATGGACGGATGGGGACAAGTGGGGTGGGCGTGTGTGT
>JAWQUT010000160.1:1242392-1295298 GCA_033807755.1 Ellobium chinense
GGGGGGGAGAGGGGTTGATAACAGGCCTGACAGTATAAGTTCCCACATCATATAATAGCTCATATAATGAGAATGACAGGTGACCGATACGCCGGTAGTTGGACAGTGTGTATATATAATATAATGACGGTGTTTGTGAGTAGAGAGAAGGAAGGAGCGGGTGAGAGGTGGTTGTGACATAACATGGGTTTAAACAATAGTGATTGCAAGAATGCACAACTTCTGTTGTCTTCTCCATACATGTCTTGTAGACCGTAAAATTCTCCTCTCCATTCCCAACTTTCAGTTAAAATTCACAGGACTGGTGACTGGAAAGTTTGCTTTACGCCAATGTTATACTGTACTCTTTCATTGGCTATGCCCAAGTTACCAGAAAGGGCATGGCTAACTGGACATGATCAGTCTCCTATTTTGGCCACGAGTTTACAACCCCTTGATAAATCCTAGACTCTAGATTTGCCTTGCATCTACTTTAACAATGCTTACAACCCATGAGCTCGAAGCCCCCTGCTCTTGTTTAGGGTGGGGATTGGGAAGGGACCCGACGAACGGAACAGTAAATCTTGACGATCCTGTGTCTCTGGATGACCTTAGAGTGTGACAAGCGGAAAATGATCGAGCCGGGAAAATGAAAGAGGGCGCATGGGATTCGTGGGGTAGGTTTAAGCCACGGGGGATGGAAAGGTCGAGGGGTGGAGGTGGTGGGGATAAAATCAAATACATCATTATTGCAACTTCGTGCGCGTCTTGCTAGCGAGCAATTCCCCAAACTAGCACGCTCAAACAACAGACATGTTATTTCATTCTATTGACAATCATGCCATGCAGACCCGATGGCGTTTATCCTTCTCGTGAGACTCGTCGACTAACAGTAACAACCGATGGATTTGGAATCAGAATTTCAAAATATCGTAGAGTCTAGCTGCTACCAATTGAGGCCACTCGCATAATTTGGCTTGAGCTATCTGAGGTCATAAACAAAACAACATGGGCAGTCTGTGTTAGTTGTCTGTCGCTCGGCGCATGCATGCCGTTGGTTAAGCTCATTCAAGTCATCAAGATGTGACCTGACCCCCCCAAAGCCCAGACACCAGAGTTTCAGATCATCATCTCACTCTGTAGCGAAGTATGTTCACAAACATGAAGACCAGCGTTGTCTTGACAGGGCAGCCTTCCATTAATATAGTATTTCTATGAAATACAGCATACAACAATACTGACCCATCTTTAAACAGTCTGAGAATTTCAAAATCGAGGATATAGTCTATGTATTTACCAGAGGGCTTTATGTCACGCTCCACTTCAAGCATCTAATACACGTATTTGGAAGTATAGGAGCAAGAGCAGATTTATCGGACTATCGCTAGCAGCACAAGTGATATTATATTGTGACGATTTAACTTTTTGATTAGCTTCTTCACAATTTCCAAGTGTCAGGACTGAAAATGTGAGATAGTGATAATTTTTTTAAACAATCACCGAACTGCAATAATGTGGGGTATAATATAGAACAGACACTCATACTCTGAGGGACAAATCCCGTTGATCGCAAACAACGCACCGCCGTGAATTACCGCTATCAGAATGAAGCATTACATTGTGAATGTTTCTCTGGAGCTGGAAAGTGTTGTAGTTAGAGCAGCAGACAGCTACAGACACTCGAACGCAGTCTTCTGAAGAAAAGGAAGATGATTGTTCTGTCAAACCATCAAGCAATGAACCTGATCAGATGAAGTTACTTTTGTTACCACAATAGTCATCATGAGGATCATTATTTCTCCAACTGCAGCTACTATCACAAGCACAGTATTATCAATTAGCTTTTATTATTATTAAATGCATTACTATTATATTCTGACTGCATCTCTGATATCAGACCGTTTCTACATTAGCTGCCTCGCCTCCAAAAAGTTTCAGGCAAGGTCTCCACCTTCCCATTTCCGATTAAAAATTTCCCGCTGATCTAAACAGCACTATTAGCACTATCCCTGTCGGGAGCTAATACAAATATGATTACTGATACAATTTAGTATTGTGTCCTCCGAATCTTAAGAAAATGTAAAACCTGGGAGTGCTTTTACGTTCTTGATCCACGATATTATCACTGTGAGTGTCGTCTACACTCGCATACTTTATGTAAGTCATCGTAATCATTGCGGTGGTCTTGCTGGACTTGTATTATATTCTGTTGGTCCGCTGTAATTGTAATTCGTATCTCTGTGATAATCCAACACTTACAAACAAGAGGACATCACAAGAACTGCTTTTCGCGAAATTCCCAGTAAATGTGGTAGTCTAGTTTATTTTATGTCAATTTACCGAAAAACAAGAACCTTTATCTGGTATTAACTAATCATTGTAACGTTACTAGCGGCCAGGTTTGTTTACTGCAAGTACAGTGGGCTGGTAAATATCATAGGATATTTTAATGCACGTCTTAGTATCACCGTCAAAACATTGTCAATCATAGTGCTAAAAAAAACTGCTTAAGTGGCACGCACATCCAAAATATTCGAGTTAGCGATAGAAAGGCAGCCACAACATAACTCTAACTACGATGTCTTTCTTTAATTTTTTCGCTTTATTTTGCCGCGTCTGTCTGAGGTCTTTTCTCTTTCTTTCTTTCTTTCTTTCTTTCTTTCTTTCTTTCTTTCTTTTTCTCTCTCTCTCTCTTTCGCTCTCTCTCTCTCTCTGTCATGCACATACGCGCATATGCCTACACATGCATACACACGCCCGCACACACACACACACACACACACACACACACACACACACACACACACGCACACACACATAAGAATTATGCATCTAACTGTTTTGCCCACGCCCGCGGTCCTATACTGCTGTTATGTGCCCCACCCGAAAACTCCATGGAATCACCTGCCGGATTCCATTAAGTAACTGGCTCTTGATGTTCCTGGGTAACCTATGGATCAAGCCACAACAGAATTACTCATCCACGTAAACCATCAGCTCCAGACGCAAGAAGCAGCACTCCATACCAGTGGTGGGCCGATACCAGAAATTTTAAGTATCGCCAAAGATGTTAGTATTGAAAGTATCAATTCTATTTTGAGTCTGATATTTGATTCCAGGTAGGAATCTCAATACCTTCTATACCTTCTATTCCTTCCGGTACCTATTGATATTTCTAGGCTTTGCAATGAGGAGTACGATAGCTAGTATGATGCTGAAGATCAGAAGAGGGTCAAAATTAATTTTAATCTCTCCGATACCTTGTGACACCTATCGGCTTTGCACAGGGGAAACCAGTAACACGTCTGCGGTTGAGATAGGAAGAGGATCGAAATTATTTTCAAGCCTGTGGGTACTTTTGATACTCATTGTTGGCAAAATAGTTCTGATACGGGTCGTTGTGGGCTCTTTGGTGAAGCATCTTACTCAGTTTACTCAGTCATTGAAGATCTGACTGAAGGCAAAATTACTTTTGATGCTTTTGATACTGTAACATCGTCTTGGGCTAGATGAAGCAAGGCATGCAAGCGAACAGTTTCAAAGAAATAAAGAAAATTCCTAAGGATAGGACAAACTGTCGTCCCTTATATCGAAAGTATCGATATGGTATCGAAGCTACAGAGCTTGATTGTTTCGATAAGCAATCAAAATGCATAGTCTATTACTGAAAGTATCGATACTCAGAAACGATACGCCCACCATTACTCGACACTCCCTTAACTCACACATACTGTATAAAACGCGCACACACACACACACCTCACAACTTAGCTGGGCCAGGTAACACAGGTAGTAAAAGCTCCTGCACGCGCCAGACTGGAAGCACGGTTATCTGCCTGGATCCCTCACCACCTCATACGTGCTCACCACCACACTGCTCTTGATTGCGGTGCTACATGAGCATTGAAATGTTTAAACTTACTTGGCCTCCATATGGCATGTTTCAAACAAACGCTTTAAGTTTTATAAATCTTCGTAGTCCGGCAGCACAAGGCGAAGGGAGAGGGTGCTGGGGCCTTCAGTTTTATCCCATGGTAAACTCTCTGTTATTTTTAGTTTGAAGAAGTTTGGTGAAAGAGTTTCAGAAAGGGGGACCAAGCCAGAGACTGTTAGGAAGCGAAAGGCCTCGACGTGGTAGATGGTCGTGCTAATTATACAAAGCTCACATGGTAAAGGGATTGAGGTTTGTCATCGTATTTTCTCCTTTGTACAGAAGACCATGTTGCTAATAGTCCCAAGGATGCTCAAGCGTCTTAAATACGTTTAGCAACACAACCTCGAAGTTATGAAAGTGTAAGTCTCCAACAGTTTGACATATATTTCCGTCATGTTCAAATATTTAGGCCTTTGGCATCGCTGACCTTTCCTTGAAGAACATTTTTAAAAAGTATGGCTTCGCTTCTATCTTTGTAATCATAATATTATCAAATACAGGACCTAACAAGTATGTGCAAGTGTATACTGTGAAATGGGATGTGTCTATTTTGTATTTCATGCTTCATGGTGTAAACTTGACCAGGTAAATCAAGAAAAGTGCTATGGAATACTGTTTCAGACTCTTGACCAAGGAGAGCAGCAAAGATCTTTGTGGCAAAATCCTTCCTGTCCCCTTCTTGTTTTGGAGTCTCAGTCAAGATCTCGGTCTCCTCTGGAGTGACAAATCGACTGAAACATTCGATATTCCTAATGGTTTCAAAGACTCCTCCTCTATTCCCCTCCCCCAATAACCCTCCCCTAAAACCAATATTCTCCTGAATGGAAGCTCTGCTTCTAGAGAGTGCCACAGTCTATTACCTTCAAATTATACCGGTATCTTCGAGAAGGGTAGTGCTACAAGGCGGGAATGATGATATACTGTTCGTGTTACCGGTAAATGGAGCATTCCAAAACATAAGGACACATGAGTATGATGCGCCTGGGGATTCGAAGCAGGGTAGAGGGGGAGATAATAAACAAAGAACAGAGCACTCTTTTCTCAAGCGCCATCAGTGTTGAGTGAGTGCAAGGAAAGCAAAAGAATGCTAGACTAGTCTGGCACGCGCTCAGAGAGAGCATTAAATAATGAGACTGAAGCCTTTTATACATATTTACTGTATTCGCCCATCGTTACGTTGTCCATGTGGCGCCCCTTGCGCACGTGCAATTATCGCTGTGCATGCTGTTTTGGTTGCAAATGAAAGGAGAGTGAAAGATACTAAAATGAGTGATATATAGATTAGTTATTAACAGTTTTTTGTTGTTGTTTTTTTTAACCCATCTCTTCAGGCAGGATAATTCCAAACAGCCACAACTATCCACAAATGCAGACCAGTGACATTTAACCCTGCTATCAGAATGGCCAAAAGGTGGAAGTTACTTCCCGATACAAAAAGTTGCAACAGTCTCAAAAAGTTGTGTTGATGCAAAATGGACCTAAACGTTTGTTCATAACTGTAATAGCCGTATTTGTGTAGTGCTTGCATGGTGCATGTGCATCATGACTGGGCTATCATGTTTTATTAGCGCACACGGTGAACTATCACTCTGAAATGTTAATGTGGAAGATGAGAAAGACTCTATGTCAATCACGAGAGACTTCACCGTTCTCTGTGTCTAAAAGCATGACAGCCATAGAAACACTGCTAAGTGACTCTTCAGTGGCTATTTGCATAATCCTTACGTTAGTTAACGCACTGCGGTAACCACGGAAGACTCCCAAAACATTAAGTGTTCACTGAAGTTACCGCAATAAATTAATTAACGTAAGAATTATGCATACGGCCACAGGTCTGTAAAAAACTGTTACGTCTTCAGTATGTATCGGAAATCTTGCACAAAGTGTTCCTGCTATTTAATAGACCGTGCGGAAAGTAGTCTAACATGTCCACTCTATATCACAAAGTAATAATAAAACATTTAATAATAAGAAGAGTAAAAAGAATTTCTAGAGCGCCTTACACCCGAAAAGTTCCAGGCTCTTTACAGTACATAATCGGACCCACAAATCAAATTACAATTCACACACAGGTAAACTTACACACACACACACACACACACACACACACACACACACACACACACATATATATATAGATGCCACAAATAGGCATACATGCACATATTATGCTATACAGTAATGTATTGCAACAACGTCATTTGTAACAAACGCAGGCCCGTGTTTGTAATACACTGATGACGTCGACTACGCGATGCAGCAATGACTTTCCTCGCATTTTAGACTACCTTTATTATGCGAAACTTTGTTTTGAGGTACAAGGTTTTCTGAATCAGTTTCAAATTAAGTCAATATGTTGCTTACAGTTGTTATTTGCAATTCTGCGTTAACTTCACAGTAATTCCGAGAGATTCAGTACTGCTGATTTGGCTGAACTTTTTCTACTTTTTAAAAATTTCCTCTTCTCTCAGTTCACGATTAATTGCGAATTTGGATCGAATGCTCGTACTGCGTCACGAAAATCGAAGGATGTCAAGTTTGTTTAAAATTCTGCTCTCTACGAATAGTTCAATACATTTTAAAGTCGTTTTTTGAACAAAAACGACAGCTTGATATCAGTGTGTAAAATTTTTTAAAAAAAAACAACCTTAAGATTATTCTCGAAAACAACGAACCACTATCCTACCAAAATTTTGATGTCAGCTCCCGAGGGAAATGGTGTGTCCATCCACACGTGAGGAATGAGAAATCACGAATCACTGGTCGATTGAGGCCAAGGGATGAAGGATCAGAACAGAGACACGCGGTAACAGAAACGCCATCCTACTACCGACACCCCTCCAGGCTCGGCCGGTGTAAATGAGAACATCTACGACGGTTTCGTGCACGAGTAAAGTGTACTGGCCCGCCGCGCGCTCACAAACCAGTTGGCTGGATGAAAAGATTTAGCAATGAGGAACACGGCGGTTTGTAGAGAAAGGTTTCATCCCTGGGCTCCCGCACTGACTACATTGCCTGGTACATGGATGTATTACTGCTACACATAAATGTACTATATTTCATTGTTGTTCCGGAGTGTGATAAATAGCAATCCACAAGCTGTTCAATACATGCAGATACTTACGGATTTCACAAAACAGGCCTCGTTATGATAATATACACCATTACCTCCTCATCATAAAACAGATCCAAACATACAAAACCGAATTTATCTTAGTGTAAGGGGATAGAATCACTAAAACAATCCAAACAGTGGATATCGGTTAAACCAGAATATTGAAGGGACCGGACAGATCTTTCGGATTAAAGGAGTGTCTGTTGCAACGATAGCAGCGCAGCAGAAGAGTGGAATAAATGTAGTGTAGTGTCCCCTAAGCAATAATCCTTACAATTATAATGATAGTTTGTATTATTTGCCATTGGCCTAAATGAAATAAACTGAGCTGAAGTTATCGGTGCTATACTGGGCTACAAGCAGCGATATATCTACAGTTCTGTTGGTGCTGAGAACGAGGACAATCAATTAATGTTATTTCCAGGCTCTATAATGGGTGAAGAGCTAAGCAGAAGAAAGGGGTGAAACGTGCGTTTCATAGTTACATAGAGAAGGAGAGTTACGATGTATCAGCAGCTACCACTGGCTGTAAGCAAAGAATGAGTGTATTTTATTAAATAGTGTAGACAGACTATGCCACTTGGTGCAGTGTTGGTTTCCTTAATATCACATGAATGAACGTCTTTGTCCGCTTCTCATGGCAGTTGTTTGCGAAAGGAGACACCCAGGTACACTATTACCTGCTAAGCTATTTTACTTTGGATACATTCTCACCAGCAGTTACACTCCTGATAGGCGCCGACTTGTCTCGAGCGGTCACTGTAAAAGTGTAAATAGCGAAGATCAGGTCGTGAGGAGCAAAAATCGGTGACAAAATGTGGAAAATTTTAAGTTAAAAGGTATTCGAGCTCTTCTTTTTTGTATTAAGGAGAGTGAGCTTACAAAGAATATACAGAAGACTCAGTGGGACTCTGAGAATCTTTTGGATACACTGTTGTTGTTGTTGTTGTTGTTGTTGTTGTTGTTGTTGTTGTTGTTGTTTGTTTGTTTGTTTGTTTGTTTGTTTGTTTGTTTGTTTGTTTGTTTGTTTGTTTGTTTGTTTGTTTGTTTTGCTACCTTTTGTTTTGTTTTGTTAACCTGTTTCGGTTTATCTGACTTCCACTGCAGTTTTGTCAATCCTCAGATAACTGAAAGGGTAAGTGTGAGTTCATGTCCCAGATATAAATAGGGTGAAAAACCGTAGGGCCCTGTCAACGAAAATGATATTACACTTCTGCTGCTTAACCCCACCAAACACTCACTGTAATGAAGTGAAATGCGTTGTGCTGTACTGCATTTGATTGACTTTCAGGGGAGGCACTACACTTTCCCAGAGATAATAATGTAGATAATAATTATGATGTGCAACCTATTCACATGAGTACACTGAATTTCTATGCAAAGTTGCACACCAAAGTGCTGAATGGTGCATTATTACCCCTCAACAATAATGATCTTAGGACAACTGTCATATGCGATAGCACCAAATGTTTGAAGCCACATGTCACCCATATACCTTCGATATCTATATGCGCGATCCTACAGAAGTTTTCTTGGACTTTCTGTCTTGATGCACAGTTATGAGGAACTAACAACACATTTTGATGTAAAACAAAACAATTTTATATCTATACAGGAAATCCGTAAAAAGCCTCTGTGGGATCATGCATAATGGTACCTAAGAGACATAGATGAATTATGGTGTCAAACAAGTGGTGCTATCCCAGATGACAATTATCTTAAAATCATCACCCTTGAAGGAGAAGAATGCACAATTTAGCACCTGGTGTGCAGTTTTGCATAGAAATCTAACTGCACTCATAGGGATAAATTGCACACCACATTATTTGCATTACAACCTCTGGAAACGGGTAGTATCTCTCCTTAATACCCTGCAATGAACTGTTCTGCATTGCACTACACTATACCTCACTAAACCGCAAAGTATCTCACTGCGTTGGGCTGTGACGTGTTATGTTCCACCATTTTGTGCACTGCGTCCTATGCTGTGCGGTACGGTGCATGCTGTGCGGTGCTGCACTCTTCTTGACCATATGCATCCTGTCATGCATGTTGCATTACATTGTACAGTACAGCACACTTTGACGGGCTCTCCTATATTTTAACCTGTACGGTTCTTTACATTCTGTATGCTGGTACTTACTCTGCTTCAAATTGTACTGTGCATACGATTTATCTGATAGTAATAGTAATAGTAATAATAATCATAATCATAATTATGTGGGCTATACTATGAGCCTCGTATCCAGGCTTCTGCCCGCTCACGCGGTTTCACATTATTACCTCTACAGGTCTTTTCACTCCAAACTTTTCTCTTCTCCTCGGGAAACATACAGCGTCGCTGCCATTTAAAGGCGCTGATCATTAGCATTGTAACAAACATCTTTCTCTGCCTATACTAGGTATCCGTTTTACAGACGGATGGATTGAGGAAGATATGGATGAAATGCTTTTCCCAGGGCATCTACAATACGACCGTGCTGGACTGGGCTGGGCTGGGCTGGGTTGGGCTGGGCTGGGCTGGGCTGGGCTGTACTAAGGATATTTTTAATCAGTACTATCAGGAGTANGCTGGGCTCTAGGCGATTTGCAATGTACAGTGGAGCACATTTAATACGGACACACTTCGACTAGTATGTAAACACGGATGCTGAATATGGTATTTTTGGTCCCGAGTTTTCTTCTCCAAGGGTGAGTGTACGGTTGATATGCATTTCTGTTAATCAGTACTCTTTTGGTCGGTTCCAGGATGTACGAATTACCCGTGCTCCACTGTATTATACTATATTTTGTGACACTGCACTAACTGTAAGCCCCATGCTGTGTGACACAATGCTGAAATGGTTGAGGGGGGAGGAGGGGAGGTAGGGGGATATACAATATCATATTTTAGTCAGTACCAGGGATACTCCAAGATACCCCAGGGCAACTGGTTGGGTATATTATGCAGGGGATAATTTCGGATGTCAGTATTCAGCATGCATGCCAGTACGGGCACTTCTTTCTCCTATTTATTATTTAGACAATGAGAGTGAATAGTCTAGTGTGCCCTGAGGTCAGAGAGCAATTCCAGAAACAGCAAACTATGCCCCGCGCAGGAAAAGCCTTGATAACCTTGGGAAAGCGTTCTCAGGGTCGAACATTCCCACTCTTTCTGTTGGTGTGATAGATTCATTCTTCTCGGGGTTTTTTTTCGGGTGGGGAAAGAGGAGGAAGGAAAGTCAGAGAAGTTTCACCGAAAGGTCTGTCGTCTTCATTTTACTTGTTTCGTCCGTCCTCCTCCCTCTTATGTTCCCTCGTTGCAGGAGACTATTTCACTTCATCTGAGAATGAATAGTTCAATAACAAGTAGGCTATGAGGCCTGGGCATACATAATGATACCGAAGATAAACTGGCATTATGCAGTTAACAAAATCTTGCCCAGGGCTTCTCGGTCTCATGGGGCGAACGACGAGAGGAACAATGGTTTTCGTATAGGCTACGAGAATGAATCTGTTGATTGTCCTAGCCTTTAGAAAGAATACTGTAATTAGATCTATTTACTCACCATTCATTGTTACCTCAAGTGAGTGTTGGTAGAGACTTAGAGGGACAAGCACGGGCTTCTGAAAATCATCAGCTCAACTGCACCACTCGGCGCGATTGCCATTGATTGATTGTTAGAGGGGACTGAGATCTTGATGGTCGGACACACATTGCACTTTGTGAGTAAACATGATCCCTAAACTAAGGACCTCCCGCGCTCTTCGGAGTTACAGCTTAGCCTAAAGGTTACACTGAGCTTTTCTCTTACAGCGCTCAAAATAATGTTGGATATTTCCCTCGAGGAAATAATTTTTCTCTTCAAAATTTTCCAGAATGAATAATTATCATTATTTTAACTTTACATTTATCTTGCCGCAACACATAAGATCAGTGGCCGTATGCATTATCCATACGTTAACGTACTGGGTAAACTACAGTGAACACTACTACTGTTTTGGGGAGTTTCCTATGGTTACCGCAGTGCGTTAACTAACGTAAAGATTATGCATACGGCCACAGGATCGGAATATGTTATGTATATCCATTGTACTTTGTGAATGAACATGATCCCTGAACTAAGGACCTTCTGCGCTTTTCGTAGTTACAGCTTAGCCTAAAGATTGCTTTGTAGTACATACCCAACCATGAGCTTCTCTTACAGCGCTGAAATACTGTTGGGTGTAATGCTCAGGGGAGCATTTTTTTTTTCCTTCTAAATTTTGCGGAATTAATATTATTGCAATTTTACATTCATCATGGAGCCACATGCAAGATTTGGGATCGGAACGTGTTATGTAGAGCCACTGCACTTTTTGAGCGAACGTGATCCCTAAACTCCTGATCTTTTTTGCAGTTCCAGCTTAGTTTCAAGATTGCTTTACAAAAAATACCCTGAGCATCTCATACAGCGCTGAAAATTATATTGGGTGTAGCGTTTTTGTGTTTCTCACTTGCTTTGTTTTCTCAATTTTCCACAAATAATAATACTGCTGCCTCATGGCCACATAAAAGATTGGAGTCAGAAAATGTTATATTTATTCTTTACACCTTGCGAGTAAATATGATCCCTAAACTAAGTACTCCCTATCCTGCGCATTTCATAGTTACAGCTCAGTCTGAAAATAATGTTGTGCCAAGCGCTCAGGACAATTTTTTTTAAAAACATTTTGCAATGAGTATTTACTGTAGCATTACATCTAAGTTTATTTCTACATATTGTATTGAAGTCGAAAAATTGTTTATATAAGGCTTTCAGGGAATATGCAGTTGACCTGAGCTCTTCCAGCAGCCTTTGAAGTGATAGTGTCATGTAACCTGAAAGAAGCCGTACAGTGAAGGTAGACTGTCAGTTTTAAAGTTTATGCTGGTACTGGCCTTCCTGGTAGTCAAGGCATGAAAGACAAACTGTTTTATCCAGCGTTAACCCTCATTTGATTTTTTTTTCTCTTAAGTGAATAGTCTGTTATTCAGTAGTGGACGATGGCCTTGCCACTAGTCTAAACTATAACCAATAACAACATCTCATTCATCTCTTCTCCTTCCACGGTGTCTCCTTTTTGGCAATGGCCGTACTGGTCTTAGAGTTAGACTGCACTATATCTAGTAGGCCTACCAGTCAAAAGCAATTCATGAACATTGAGTAAATATGAGTTATAATAGATGCGATGTTCTCTGTGACAACATAATCGCGGTCTGTTCTCCAGGAATCCATTATATTATGAGTTCTGGGACTTGTCTTTGGCGGAGTGAAAAAGAGTTTATGCCAGGTGGGTAACAATTGACGTCACGATGCCACTAAATTAAAAAAAAAAAATCTTCCCAGAACAGACATCTTTGTTTCCAACTCATAAAAGTGGCAAAGGGTGAGGAAATTAATTTCAAATGTTAGCAAGAATACATCACTCCTATTATTATAGATTTGGGCGTTAGTGGTGTCTGTGAAAAGGGTCGCATCAAATATCCAATTTTTTCGCTGCCAAAAAAAAACTAAACAGACATTCTGGGTGCCAGTGAGTAAATGAGAGAATGAGTGAAAGAAAATGTTCTTCAAGGAGAATTGTCAGCGTTAATTCGTTTCGTAAACAGGGCATGTCATGTTTTGAGTGACTTATGCATACGCAAGTCATCCAGCGGAAAATATGAGCCAAAATACCTGTGCATCCCGAAGAAAACGTGCAAGGACGTGAAAAAGGCAAGAAGTTCAACATCTGGTGTCAAGGCAAAATGCTTCCCGGTAAGGTCGGTAAGGTCGGTATGAAATTTGGCCTCCAAAAGTCGCATCCAGCAATTAGCATTATTAGATTACTACTTAACTTAGTCATAAGATCAGATATTGGAGGTAGTGTAATCTTTTTCTTTTTATCTTCATGGGATCTAATTTCATTTCTTTAAATTTCTTTACGTTTCCCACGTCCTTGTATTTCTGTTCTTGATCATTACGCTTTAACGATTATGGTCCCATTACTCAATTAAACTCTAATCCATTTGAGTCCAGTGCATATTATCTAGAAATCAGGTGAGCGACGGATTCTGTAATAACAACTGGACAATAAACTCGTGGAGATCTGGCCTCCGCCTTCTTTGCACATTCTGAGGCCGAAAGAACAAATCTCTGTGAAAGGGGAGGGGGAGAGGAGGGGGCACCCAGGACGATAAATTTATAAATTCCTGTTGAAGTCTCCCCCTCCCCCCCCCCCCCCCCNAAAAAAAATGTAATTTAAAGGTTTGGCAGCTTTATCTCTCTTTGTCTCCTGGTTAATGGGAACCGTGTCACTCACCGGCTTCATTTACCACGGTCATGTGACCCTTTTAGCATTTTGCTGGCCTTGAATCACGTCATTCAATGACGGTATGATAAAACACTGATACACACAATACCCGATTGTAATTGCTAAGACGGCAGATTGAAAATTCCTCACATTCATACACAGGCGAAGCAGTGGAAACCTATGAACACAGTCATGGCTTGACAAACACTCCGGCTTAGCACAATCTTATTCAAAATTCAGAACTGTTTTATTCCTTACAAAAGAAATAGTCTGGTTAACAAATACATTACCAAAAATGGACCATAAAGTGGGAAATTTTGAAAGATAATTGCAAAAACATCTTTCTGAAATTTGGTCCGAAGGGTGAAGCTTCTTCTGTACATGTCAAGAAACGAAAGAGTGAGAGAGAGAAGGTGAAAGCGAGGGGGAAGGTGAGAGAAACGGAAGTTTTGTGAATAATTTATCATGCAGCTCATGACACACTCATTGAAAGATTTTTGGTCTCGAACAAATCCGTCAGAATTTTACAGCTCATTGCAAACCTTAAAAAAGTAGTGTGCCTGCACGCTTGCGCGAATGTACGTTTCAGGTTTCTCTTGCCTCTCCCCCTCCCCNCCTCCTCACCCTGCCCTCTCCCTCCTTGCGATCTTCGTACACTTCCATCATTAAAGTTTATCGACAACGCAGAAGAGCTACAAGAGGCCTTCCCATGATGCAGTGCCTCAGTGCAACATGCCAGGTACACTGACGCCCGCCAAAGGAGTTGCTGTCAAACACATTGTCAAATGCAGCAAGAGTAAACATTCACTCTACTGTTACAGTAGTGGAAATCGGTTAAATCAAAATCGCGGGCACTAGGTACTGCTAGACAGTGCCTGCACAAGATAGCAATGTGCAAAATAATGAAAGAATGTTACACGACAAACCTACCAACACTGCTGAGTGAATTTACAGAGATTTGAACGTGTCGTTTTTCTACATGGTGGGAACATCGAAAACAATCTTTTCGACTTATATAATATATATATATAAGCTCCCAAAACGCGAAAATGTGTATTTCTATTGCACATATTTTAAGAAAACGCCGCTGAAAATAGACCATGAAGTGCGAGATTTTGAAAAATAATTGCAAAAGAATGCAAATTTGTTTATTAACGATAATATTGCATGTTTAGCCTGGTAGTGCTGAAAGCAATTGAGTATAAATCAAACGGAATCTGTTGTGAGGTATTTAGTGCAGGTTCTTGAAGTAAGGATCAAAAACAGTATATAAACCACACCGATTTGTATGTTGTGCTGTCTTATGCTCCCGCAATTCATGAAGAAAGACGGTTGTGAACACTGTCTAGTCTGCAGTATACATTTGTACACTAGGTGTATGATAGGTGAGCGGTAATTGACGCCCATTGCTGAGACTTCATTTACTTGAATTGCGTGAGCAACTGAAACGCCTTTCCCCAAATTTCCGACACTGAAGACTAGAGTGATGTCTTCAGAAAAGCTCATTTACAAGAAAACAAGGATAAAAGAGCAAGGAGATCAGTTCTGGCAGTTCAGCAACATTCAAGGGACGATTCTTGTGAAACGGGAGGAGGGATGGGGGTGGGGAGGGAAGGGAAGGGATAAGAGGCACCGTGATAGGAGCATGATCCTCAAAATACAGATTTTCCTGAACTTAAAAAGTGTGTACGTTTTTCATAAATGTTCATTGCTCTTAACAGTATATCCCCAAAAGTTTTTAACCTAATGTTTTAAAACTTAGCATAATTCTTGAAGGTGTTTCTGAATAGGTTTTGTACCAAAATCAGTGAAATATAATAAAATGTGTCTACATGAGGGTGAATTTGCTTTACTCAACTCTCTTTTAATTTGTTTTATTAGGTAAAGTCCAATGGTAATATGTACAGGTAATTTGGTCCGATTTCACTCTATAAATGTAACAGCGGTACACAAGTTGTGATGAGCAAACAGGGAAAGTTTTGAAGAAGATATTGTAACATGGAAACGTATTAATATAAATGTAATCTAATAACCATCTCGGCAAACTTGCTTGACAAATTTTCATAAACCTCTTTGGCAAGGTTTCCATGTGGTTCCAAAAAACGTCCATGCTTTGGACCTTCTTACAATATTTTCAGAATGTTTGTCTCTGTTGGAACAGGCAACAGTGAAGTTTCAGTAATTAGGTACAGGTACATGTATATAGTTCAGGTATGAATTAAGCTAACCTTAAATGAAACATATAACTTATAAGCAGCAGTGATACCCTGCTGCTGGGTTTGTGGTGCAGAAAATTAAAAAAAAAAAAACGCTGTCTTATCAGTTCAGCAGTTTAATGACTTCAGATCGGCGTTCCTGTCCATCCCATTTGCTTCTTCCGCGATGACTCACTACTCTCCACCTTTGATGTGAGATGAGGGGCTGAGATTTGTTGAGTCTCACGGTCTCGGATAGCACGCAGTGTTAAAGTCAAAATACACATGTATAATGTCATGAAGATACCAGAATTATGGGGTCTTCCGTAAATCTGCAGGAGGCTTCACCTGAAACTCTTGTATAAAAAAAAAAGAAAGGAGGGTGGGGTAGGGGACGGAGCGGGAGCGGAAGCGAGGGAACGACAAAATACCTACAAAGATGAATTTTTTCATTCTCATACGATATGTACGCTGAAATTATCGATGTGCTAAATCACCACAGTATTTTTCAGATTTCACCAACTGCATTATATCACTTAATCGGTATTATTTTTTTAATTATATTTTCATTTGTAGATTCACCATATATATACCGGTATTTCATCACCTTCATCGCAAGCTAAAATAACTAACAAATATATGCACATCGCTTTGGTCAGGTTAGGTTTAAGGTTAGTCATGGTTAGATATTGTCTCTTTTTTTTTTTAACTCACTCCATCCAAACACCTCGTATCCGTCCTCATTCATTGAAATACCATGAAGATTATATATTTGTAATATGTGTTTTCTTAAGCTATGAAGTCACACGAATACCACAATACACTGGCATCCTGTTTTTGCTATACATATGTAACCGGGTGGAAAGGTCTTATAGTAGTTTGGTATTCTTTCTCTTAAGGGGGAGGAAGGTGAGCTTAGCCTGATAAATTTTCAGATGTTACATATTATTTTAAGGAAGTGTNGACCCGCCTTTCCCACTGCATGCCCCATCAGTAGGCCTATCAGGACTTAGCTTCCAAAAAGCGATGAGTGTGTAGTAGGATTGGTGTTTGAGTAACAAGCACGGACTGTGGCGCCAAGTGATGTTCCGTCTGTTAGCTGGATTTAGGTAGAGGTGGGGAGTGGGGAGTGGGGGTTAAATTTACGTTGGCGGCATAACGAGCAATATTTACTATACTCAAGTTATGAATGTAACAGGTAAACTGTTGGCGGATGGCGGATGGCGGTATAACGAGAGTTTTAGTGACTTTGTCTAGGTGTCAGATCCGTTCCACGGCGAAAAGCTGGCGGTATGCGGGAATGGCGGTATAACGGGTGGCGGTATAGCGAGGTTTCACTGTACGCTGAAATTATCGATGTGCTAAATCACCACAGAATTTTTCAGATTTCACCAACTGCATTATATCACTTAATCGGTATTTTTTTTAAATTATATTTTCATTTGTAGATTCACCATATATATACCGGTATTTCATCACTTTCATCGCAAGCTAAAATAACTAACAAATATATGCACATCGCTTTGGTCAGGTTAGGTTTGAGGTTAGTCATGGTTAGATATTGTCTCTTTTTTTTTAACTCACTCCATGCAAGCACCTTGTATCCGTCCTCATTCATTGAAATACCATGAAGATTATATATTTGTAATATGTTTTCTTAAGCTATGAAGTCACACGAATACCACAATACATTGGCATCCTGTTTTTACTATACAAATGTCCAACAAAAAACACAAAAAAAAAATCAGCTAACACTAATAGATTAAATGCCGCTGGGTCAGACTATGGGTATAAAAGTTTGCTTATTGGTAAACCTGGGCACCCATGCAGAAAATTAAAAATCCGATTTGGATATATAGACCAGTGAGGTTTAAATTAATTTTAAATTCGCATGCCCTCTTATTTCTGTGAATCTCAATTCACTGCTCAATTTCAGAGAGGATTGAGGGATCCAGGGATCCTCTCCTGACCCACCCCTCCCAATTTCTAAAAGTGACGTTAAACAAACGATTAAACAGTGCTCCTCTTTATTCCAATCAACGGTTGATCGCTGCCCTGTTTGGTATTGATGTAGAAGATCGTATGACATAAAGAGAATTATACGGCCTTAAACACATGGACTACAGACAACATGCGTAAAACCTTCTTGTAATTACTGAAATGTGTGGTCCTTTAGCGCCAAAGTCCTCTTACTGCATGTGCAAGTACCTGCTTCTCAAGCATTATTTAATGTATTTCACAGTTTTTCTTGAGTATTTTTGAAAGCATACAAGAAATCAAACAGAAAATGTTGTCAGAAATCTGGTGCAGAGTGTTGGCGTTAGGATTAAAACAGTACATACAGCATCTAGGCCTATATGTAGGCTAGGCCTACACCGATCTGCTTGCTCTGTGTGTATCTATACCGGTCTGTATGGTCTGCGATTAGTGGCATTATTTACAATAAACCATGTCAAATGTTTCGATACGGGCATATGGCTGTATACTAATACGTACTATCCAAGCCTCCCCATCTTGTGCTTGAATCCGTCATCTAGGATTACTTGCTATACGGTGACCGCCATGATAATATGTACACGTATAAATTGGTGTTCTTCACTACTTCCACAGAGTGTCCCACAAAGAGCTTTCTCATTTTGATTAGTTCTTGTACTGTAACCACGACAGTAAAATCCAAATTTTGTTGGTATAAACAGAAAGAGAACACTCATGATAATATGTGCCTTTGTCTGGATATACAAAAACGTTTACCTATTCCATTATATAGTGGTAAATTTCACAATGCCGAAGAGGATAGTTGCAAAACGTTCCAAGCTTGTCAAATGTTTACTTTAAAAACTAAAATAGTGTTGTTCAAACTCAAAGATACTTTGCTAAGCTTCGAACATGAGAACACTCTGAAAGCCTACTTTCTGACAAAATGTTAAAAAAAAAAAAACTGTAGACAGTGGGCAACATAACTGTGATCATGCTTAAGCGCCGTTAAAAAAAAAAAAAATCTAACATAGGCATGAGGCAGTATCCATAATGTAAAGGTGAAGAGAACTAGAAGAGTCACAACTGATGAAAAAGAGGACCGCATCCGGATGTCGATTGAGGACAGCTCGAGGAGATTGATTCAATGCTGATCCAGTGAATTTTAGCTTTCCCGTACATCAGTGCACAGATTCTAAAGAAAGTATTTCTATATAAGATTCAAATTCACCTAAAGCAAATGGCCGAACACAGGGCAGAACTCCTGAAATTCGCAAGCTACATGCTGAAAGTTGAAAGGAATGCGGCAAAAAATTTACATTCAACTGTAACAGGTTGATGTCAGCTGAGTTTACCGGATGGAAAACATATACTTTTATTTTTAAAACAGGTATTATGAATATTATTTAAGCTTCCTCTCTTACTTATTAAAGATTTTGTCACAGCAGGACTGCATAATATATTAGTCACAATAACGAGTTCAAATTTGTGAGAAAGTTATTGGTGAGACATTCTGTAGAGAAGCAATCTATGAGAAAGGATTTTCTGAAGGTCCAGCTAAATTATCTCGTGGAATAACTGTCACGTCGCTCTATCGATATCAACTGTGGACGAGTTTAGCTTCGTAAGTATTCACTCAGGTGATACAACCCTAAAAAATATCGACTTAGGGATAGCCCTGCGAGGGCATTCGGTAGTTATTACATGTGAATGTGAAATGCTTGCATGCATTCGCCGTTTGGAAGTGCAATGTGAGAAAGAAATGATAAAAGAAAAGGGGAAGTTGCAAGTTAAGAGATGTACAAGAATCACTCTTAAAAGTCAGTATGAGAAAACTGCAAGCATCCCCTCCTTCCACATAGTTTATGGCCATCACGAGTATTATACGAACTGAAACCTGGGGTTTGTATGTATTGTACGACACCGAGCTACGGTGGAACTAAATTATAATATCAAGAGAAATAATTCACAGTGTGAATACACCATTGATCTTGATTGATCTTGAGACTTGTGAGAGACACTTTGTATCAAATCAATTAACACTAATGTTCCTGGAGCCATTAGTGACCAATGAATGTAATGATGATATAGTCAATGGCAAATCTAACGTCTTGTGACATAAGGGGACTATCTTTGCCAACTGCCTAATTTCAATTACTATACTGTATACACGTATATGTTAAAGGCATTCAAAGTTTCACCAGAATGTTTTACCGGAAGATGAGTTATGACATGTGAACCATGTAGATGAGAAAAGTGTGATTTTTTGGTGGGAAGACCAAGTGTCGCCCTGTCGTTGCGGGGCGTAAAAAGGCGTGACGATTGGCGCTTCAGCTTGGAAAAGTGCAGAGTGAAAAACATGTAAAGTTTTCCGTATCTGGTCAGCAGAGTACATTCGGAGGTTAATTTTGACGTTTAAAGCGCGCAGCGCGCAGTTTGAAAATCATATAACAGCTTGACACCCACCGACGACATCATGTTCTAAAACTTGGAATATCAGTTTCATTCATATTTTAAAAAAAAAAATAAAATTCTGGTTCGCATGAAAATCTCATCCATATTCTAAAAGGGGGTACCTTTTGGTTCAAGTTACTCTAGCCTATTTCATCCATAGAAATAACCATCACCATAGTGAAAAGAAACAGTGAACTGAGGCAAGTTCAGCTAGAATAAAGAGCAAACATGGACAGGATTCTGTGATCTTCCAAACTGTGTTTGAGTTAGGATTAGGGATTTCTGTTGATCGCTTTCGTCTAGCGTCTTTTAAGCATCACCCTCAATGCTCTCGCCGCATCTCTTCCATTTCTGACTGTTGGTACCGAAAAGAAACTTACTGATTTACAGTCCTTAGCCAATCTGGCTCTGCCTGCTTACAATTGAGGAGCCAGATATAACCAGTAGTCGGTATTTTGCAAATACGGAGCTCCTTTCGCTTGTCCCGGGGGGACTTTCGGCCTATTAGATTAGATCTCGATGTTGCTATGAACACTGTTTGTGGCGACCACCTGTCTCACCCCCTAAAGACAACATATTTTAATAAGGATAATGGTCATACTTGGAGTATAAGTAAGTCAGACTAGTGGCAAGGCCGGAGAATGTACAGCAAACAACGACCAAAGCATCAAAACTTTTGGCGGCTCCACCCCACACAAAGTATTTCGAGAGATTCTGTACAGGACAATTTACAGCCTCATTATTTTCTGACACTTTGAAAGTCTGCATGTTTCTTGCTTGTGTTTGGGTTCACTGTCTCCATTTTTCTGCCGGTCTTATCGGTAGGTTTCTCTTTCACGCCCTGAATCTCACAATGAAACCCTCGATCTCACCCGTTCTGGCTTTTTGCCAGCAGCCTTGCTAAACTGTAACCCCTCGCTCTGGGTTTAATACCAAGAGAGATAGTGCGTGTGTGTGGATATGAATGTGGACAAAGTAATCCTCAGAAGAATCTCAAAAACATGTAATACTTAGACAGAGAAGGGTAATTAAGGTAACTGATATCTTTGAAGAACCAGTTGATTAATACTGAACTGTGGTTGACTGTACTGAAGAGGATCATCTTGTTGTTACACTCCAAAATACAGCTGATACACATTTTCGTTTCACAGTTTTCACACTATAAATTTCATCACCTAGATTGTGGTAATCAGTTTGGACGTTTTCAAACTGCCAGTAAAATACTTCTGGATTTTGTTTTGCATTTATCAGTATTGTGAATTTGCAAAATGCACAATTTCAAGAGATGTGGGAAAGAGATGTTTTCACTTTCCATTCTGAGCGTCAGACGTTGTATGACTGTCACCTCAGTTTCGTTGGAACTGCCCTGCTAACACTTTACGAGAATTCCTTTTACTTCTTGTTGCCGTGTTGTTGTCACAAAATCTACCCCAACCCCATGAAAAAGTGGAAGGTCAGAAATAAAGATAGAAATATTCCCTTGACGCAGACAGGCGTGGGCCAGAAGTCCATCAAAGCTTCCCCAGATCATGAACTTAATTACTGCTATTACTGTAATGGGGTCGCACACTATTAATTCCCATTCACCCTCTGCCTGTCTTCCACCTCTTTCTTCCGCTTTTTATCTCTCTTCTCGAATGAATCAACAGCTCTACTTATGCATGCGCTTGAGGCCCTTCTGACCATTTCCCTCCCCTGCTCTCCTTCAGAGGCGGATCCGTATAAAATATGTAAGAGAGATTCCCATTTCACTGATTCCTCCCTGGTTTCAGATAAACGATATGCAATTCTAAATTTCATAATATGCAAGTACACCCCTACTTTCCTATTGTACTATTATGTCAAAGATATATATAGAGCTAGAGAATTAACAGTTTTTTTTTTAAATTACTGATAAATGAAGAGTGAAATTTATAAGGAATATTCTAGCACTAATTAGTTTTTTAAAAATCGGGAAGGAAGGGGGGATTCAAGAGCACCGGTTTCGCCAATGCCTTCCCATCTTCGCCCCCTCCCCCGAATGTTTGACACAAACACCAGTGGAAAGTTGACACAGAAGTGAGATCCTTCCTCCTCTCTCACCCTTCCCTACTCTGTCTCCCTTCCTAAGCACAGACAAAAGATGGTACGCCATAAACATGTATGTTATTGTTGTTGTTGTTGTCGTTGTTGTTGTTGTTGTTGTGGTGGTGGTGGTGGTTGTTGTTTGTGACATTTTGCTAGAATATTAAATTACATAAATCTCGATTGATGATTGATTAGTTGACCACGTCATGTAACGTCATGAGAAGACCTTTTCTTTTCTTTAATGTGTTATGCCGATCTCGGACATTATTCTCTTCGTTTCCAGCCCGAATACATGATCGCTTCGATTTGTCTTTTGTTCTGAGTAGTGAAATCTCATGAGGATTGTAAATTCCATCCCTAAGGAACAGAAGCTAATTTCGACACAAAAGCTATAAAGGGAGAAAATCTAGTCTCATAAGTGACATCTGACGTAGATGATTGAAATTGCTAGGGGTGAATGGGCGGAAACGATCACAAACCCTGAAGGACCGACAGATAGTGTTAAGCTGGCTTGGGGCCAAGCGAAATGAGCTTAGTAGTAGTAGAATTATATGTTATGGAAAAGCTACAGTTTGCGTCATGATGAATGGTGACACCGGGAGGTCCATGAACCAGCGTCCTTGATGCAATAGTCGCCATCAAACAGCATCCTCCTGAAAAGTAAAGAACAGTGTCAGTATCACTTTAATGTGTACGCCTTCGAATCTCGCTTACAAAAAATGTATATTACACAGTTAATTTAGCCTTAATGAATGTTCCTAAATATGAAATGTGAGTCATTTTACCCTGCAATCAATTTGACGCTCGTCTGTGATGCGCGTTAGCTGTGAAGTCAATATGGCCACAGAAGACCATCAAGACCATTCTTATGCTCGCCAGACATGGTTCCGGAAAATCCAGCAGCTTGGTCTGGTCAACGAGTACAGAAAGAATCTCAGATGTAGGCAAATGGTTGCATTTGGGTGGGGGGAGGGGAGAAGAGGAGGGGTCTTTCCACTTTTCTCATCATGCAATGAGTCTAATGAGCCAACTTTTCATCTACATTTCTTACAACATAAAATGATTCCTCTAGCCTCCCACCAGTCATGTATGTTAGAAGGACGCACGACATAAACACAAGCATCTTAGAGATAGCTTTCTTTCACCCCATCCAGACGCATAGCCTATGATTCTCTTAGCGAATATGAAGAACAGCAAAAAAATTGAAATTGAAATGACAACCACAAGAATTGGAATGACAACAAGAAAAACACACCCATTCCACCAACCCACCCACGCGCGCACGTATGCTTGCGCACCTACTGTACTTACCTACCTCCTGCAGCATGCAAGACCTGCAAAATTATCCAGGCCTAATTCCTAGAGAAAACTGCGTACAAAATGCATTTAAATATGTTATCTGAGATTTTCAACTGCATTTATCATCACTTTCATCGCCAGTATGAACATTTCTAATGTTGCCAAGCCTGCATAAAACGCAGAGGAAAGATGTTTATATGATCACCAAGAAGGAACTGCACTGACTTAGTATAACTGCATAGTCTAATCTTCCGCTGCCAAAATCAGTCTCATTGTTCTGTAAACTATTTCAAACTTATGCCTAATCTAGTTTTATGACGATCCATCCACACGGTTTTGTGCTATCGCTTTCACAGACTAATAAACACATGAGAGTGAAACATACTCTTCTTTGGCTGAGGTGAGTAATTATGATACATCGATATTCATGCCAACATTCCTTAACTGAAATTACATCCTATCAAAGGGGTCGCGCAGTTTTCTAGAGGGATATAATTTATTCGATTTATAACGAAGCATCTAGATCCATCTTGTCATAGCTTCAACCTGCAATCGTGAGACGAACGTTAAAACTCATCCTCTAGGAGTTAATGTCCTTGTGATCCCATTGATCCCACGAAGTAATTCTTGGCTTTGATCAGGATCAGTAGGTGGAACTTGCCAAGTAGCTTCTTCTCCTCCTTGCTATGTGGAAGAATTTCTTCTCAGTCTCTTCAGGCAGATTTTCCATTTGGACCTCATTTGTGTTATCATATTATATCGGAGCATGAGAATGACAATTACATATATAGAACCTCATGTCCTGGAACTTCATATCCTCGAAATGCTTGAATAGTTAGTATAGCTTGCTTCTCTTGCTCTTCCTATTTCCAGTTTACCTCACGACCTTGAATTTCAGAACCAGTCCCTTAAAATTAGAGTTTGTGAAGTTTCACTGTATTTTGCCTGATGTTGGAGTGATGTAGACGGCAGATTTCTTTCATCTGAGCTCGGACATATTTCATCGGTGCATCCCCAAACCTGAAACTTGGGATCAGTGTGATTCTTCTCATGGTTTAAACAATTGAAAGATGGTGAGACTCGGAAGTCATCCAGTCCTCTCTGTAAGTGTAATTTAATCAGGGTCATGCTGTGCACTTCTCTGATGAGCTATGACCTAAGAGTAAGAAGCCTGGCAGGATTAATTAACAAAGCGCCTGAAATGTTACCTTATCTGAGTACATCAGTGCACGAATCCCTTTGAATATAGTCGTAACCGTTAAGAGTTATGGTCATGACAAGCCCTTTTTGTGTGAATTAGTCAATACTATACAGCAACTTCTTTCGCACTGATTTGGTGATCTCATTATTCCTGTATCGACAGTTTCGGCTGTGATCAGCAAAACAACCCTACAGGGGCCCTTCAGAAATTACATCACATTATTTTCTGTCTGCTTTTCTCTTTTTGAGCACTTTCCCTTTTACTCTACGTTGAGTGAGCATCTGTTAATGTCCGTTCACTACCAGCTTCAGAAACGACAGAGCATCGAGGTCATTCACTCTTCAGACCTAAGGCAGTGTTTACAGTTATGCGGGGACGGCAAGCATCTGGAGGAATTCGATAGATAAACAGAACCGTTTAAAAGAACATATTTTTTTTCATAAAATGGGTAGTGAGTTTACAATAAATATAACATGTACACATGATTTGTAGGGGAATTTCAGGCATCTTTAAAGACAGATCGATTTCTCGAGTAAAACCGGTTCTGGCTGAACCCAGTTGCACTTTGCGTTACAAACATTGAAGAGAACAGGGAATTAAAATCTGGACTGTCGCACAGTTTGTTTGCGTACCTGCTGAGATTCAATGAGATCTACCCTATGTTTTACCACGTAACCTTCATAAACCTGAGCTGTTAAGATCTGATTGTGCTTTCGTGTCAAATAATTTACCCAGAGTGTTCAGGTTCAGGAAAAAGGACATGGCGAAACGGAGGACGCGAGGAGCTCAAGGTCAGCTGAAAGGAAGGTTGGGGAGGAATTGGGGAAAGGCAGAGAAGAGCTGAACATTAAAATTTCCAAGACTAGTCGGGTAGGAGGGTGTGAGAATGTTATTCGTCTGCACTTCTCACCTTAGCGAGACATTTCTTGATTCGCACCTGAGCACAGAAGCAGTAAAAGCCATTACTTTAACTTTTTTTATTCTGAGAGAGTGTTTTCTGTCGACATATGGACTCGTATTAAAATGATAATGAATTAGAGTGGCGTAATCTGAAGGATTTTCCTTTGACATTGAAATATCGAGGAAATCCAGCAAGGCAAGGGAGAGAACGATTAACGGGCTGGGGTGCAAAGAATTCGATCGATATCTCACAAATCTGGTTAATGTTGTCAGGCCACTAGGATCATGCTGAATATTGCATTGTTTAAAATGTTTAAAACAAATTAACATGATATACACGCAGGAGTTGAGAGGCAATTGCTCCTGGTTCGTGTAATTTTTAGAAAGACTCGCCTCAGCTACGTATTCTTCCTCTTATGAAAGAAACTAATTCATTGAGAAACATTCAATCATAAAGTATACACTGTTCACACCGGACCTCACCTTTGTCACATTAAACGAAAGCAATCTTACCCTCGCTCCCCCTTTTCCCCACAATAGGTATCCCAACCCAGCCTTCTAACGAAAGCTATCTCGTCTTCATCAGACTTCACACACACACACACACACACACACACACACACACACACACACACACACACACAAAAAAACTCTCTCTCTCTCTTTCCAAAAACTTGCCCTGTTCTCGTTAAACTGGGAATTGCTACATCCTAGACCCCACCAAACTGCCAGCGAAAAAGACGCTACATCCCATTCCCCACCCAACTTCTTGGTTTCTCCTTTCTAAAACTCTTACACCCCTGCCCTTACGAAAACTTAAGAAAAAAAAAACCCGCTACATCCGTGTCCTCACCCAACTGTCTTCATAGAAAAAAAAAAAGGCTACATCCTTTCTAGAAATAAGAACCCTACATTCCCATCCTCACCCATCTTTCTGAAAAATGCTACATCTTCGTCCCTACACACCTTTTTAAAAACGCTACTTACCCGTCCTCATCAAACATTCTACAAAAACAACCCAAAAAAAAAGTTTTATTCCTGTCTCCACCCAACTTTCGGTTACA
Source organism: Ellobium chinense (assembly GCA_033807755.1). Lineage (NCBI taxonomy): Eukaryota > Metazoa > Mollusca > Gastropoda > Ellobiida > Ellobiidae > Ellobium > Ellobium chinense. The sequence goes on from JAWQUT010000160.1 coordinate 1,268,869, forward strand.
AAAAAAAAAAAAAAAGCTATAAACCAGCCCGAACTTAACTTTCTAGAAACTGCTAAATATCTGTCCCCACCCAACTTTCTGAAAAACGCTACATCCCTGTCTCCACTCAACTTTCAAAGACAAACAAACAAAAAAAACCCACTACATCCCCATTTGCGTCCCCATGCCCACACCACTCTCTGCAAAAAGCTACAACCCCGTCCCCACCAAACTGAAAAATCGCTATATATTCCCGCCCCCGCACAATCTTCAAGAAAAACGTTACATACCCGTCCCCCCTTAGACTGGATTCTAAAAAAACGATGCGTGCCAGTCCATCGTTAGACCAGTGCTAGTCGTTGACACCAGAAGCTTCTGGATCATTACCAACTGAGTGAGATTTCTCCCATAGGGAAGAAAAAAATAGATAACGGCAAGTCAATGGGGGCGTGAGACAGAAAATCATCTTGGCAATAACTTCTACTCGTAACCCTTCCATCCGTGGAAATGTCCGCGAGCAGTGAGAGAGATGAAAGGTAGATTACAGGTCACCCTTGTTATGGTCGGAAAGAAACAATTTTCTGCCTGGGACTACATGGTTTTAAAATGGAGATTGGTGCAGGCCACTTCTCCAGTTCTTGAAAATTCTTGAACTCCGCTTTCCCTATGGGTGTGGACACACTACACCACCATCATTCCTCCTCTTCTGTACCACTGTGGTAGGTCATATTTCCATCCGGATATGTGTGGTGGTGGTGATAAAGCACCCCTATAAAGTCTTAGATCTCTTCCTATGTCTTCTTCTTCCTTATCATTATTATTATTATTATTCCTGATGAAGAAATTTTCAATTCCGAAAATTTGACTTTTTCTTATTGTATGCTTCTTTTTGTAATTTATATAAAATTGTATAGTAAGACACTGGTAGACGCTATTATATTTTATTTTGTGTGAAACAAGGGATAAAGTAACTATGATGATGATGTACTGTTGTGCTGGTGGCTGTCATGAATGGGCATGAAGTGGTAGGATGGTTATGGTGCTGTACCATGGTGGTGGTGGTGCACTGTGTGTAGCTAGAAAAAATTGTTCAACCTTCAACAGGGACGGATCCAGACAAACATAAAAGGGGGAAGGGGGAAAGGATTCCCCACATTACTGACCCCTCCTAAGGTCTCAGATGTCTACACAATGTGCAGTTCTATATTTTATAACACATAAGAATTAACAATGCATCCCCCATCTCCAGAATAATTATACTGTATTTACCACGAATATAAAGAGCGAGATACCTACGCGACGAAGAGCTTCTCAGAACGACAGGCAAGTCTTGAATAAAAAGATTATTCAGTATACACATCCTGTATATCAAAATAGTTGGATATACGGTCTTTTATAGTAAAACTCCAGAAGTGAACGGCGAAATTCAGGAGTACCCTTTAGAGCACTAAGTTTACAAAACAAAAGGTGGGTGGGTNCGGGCACCGGGTGAACCCTCCCCCATGAGGTTACATTAATGCTCAATCAGACGATATTTGCCCATAATGACCTGATCTTCGCTCGGTCAAAACAAATTTTATCGGTGACTGTCAAAATATGAATGGGTTTGGTGGGGTTTTTTTTTGCGGCGGGAGGAGGTTGGGGGAGGTGAGGAAAAGACAGTAACATCAAACTCATGCAACTATAAGAAGACGCCTAGAAGTGGCATAACTGGACCCAGACGCAAAGCTCTTGATACAGATTTATCTAATGTTCAGCTTTTTTTTTTTTCTTGACAACCAGGATAAGCTACTGATGCAACCGTAACTCTGTTCCTCTAAGTGACGCTGAAAAGCACGTCAGACCCCTTTCCTTTTTTTCCTACCATACCTTTTTATCCAGTGGCATCATTTTCTTCATGAGATACACTGAATTATTTTACAGATCGCGCATTCTCTTTTGCTTTTCTTTTCTTTTCAGTACCAGTAAAATTGTAGAACTACATGTGTGGTAACCCTGCATCCATTGACCCAGCACATGTACTGTATAATAAATTACAATTGAGTCCGCTTAAGTCGAAATCGCTAGGACCGTCATAGCGGGTTTGAATTACCAGAATGCGAATTACGATTTTAATTAGAAAAGCACTCGTATAGTCACATTATTTTTATTCATGGTTACACATTTCCGCCGCAAGGCGAAATTTTAACAAGGTCACCCCCTTCCAGCCTTGCATTTTTTTTATTCTTGCAAGCCCTGAAAAAGGCCATTTGAATCGAGTGTCTTAATGGAGCGGTAGCCATGAGGAGGCCTGTTAGGAAAAAAAAATATCGCCTCGTCATGTGTCTCTCTCGAGTAGCCCCCCTGTCCCTTTCTCAATCCTGTGCCGCTGAGCCGAGGGTGAGCAGCACTCAACTTTGTTGCGCCAGTAAGTCTGGGAGAGTTCAGACAAGAAAATCACGCAGCGTTCCAAATAAAGACTCGCGTGGGTGGTTTACAGATTGCGCATTCTCTTTTATCTTTCTTTTCAGTACCAGTAAAATTGTAAAAGTACACGTGTGGTAACCCTGCATCCATTGACCCAGTATTATAAATGTATTATAAATTACAATCGAGTCCTCTTTCTTTCTAGTTTGATTTTCCTACAAATTACAAATACTTTATTTTGATATTTTGATGCAAACAATAAATAATAGAATCTAGATGGTCCTCCAGGTTTTCTTTGGTCTCCAACACACGTTTTCTGTAACGCACGGTCATAGGCCTAGGTGGAGAAAACCATTTTGTTTTTTAACAGTTGTACATGTAGACAACCGGTAGTTCTAATTTGTGGGAGTACATCATGTAGTGCTATGTCACCGAATGCGTGATTTAATGATATTTTACCCTTGTGCTCCCGCCCTACATCCCACTTGATCAGTCATGGAGAAATGCTGTACAATAAATACCCTTACCTACCTACCAACTCCTGCCTTCTTTGTTTAATGCCCGTTTACTGTGATTTTGCCCGAGCAGAAGAACGGCGATGGCAAATTTACAAGTGTGACGGCCTCCGTCCGTTCGAATTAAAGAAAACCCACGATGCGAATAATGGGGATACTTTTACTGTACGCAAAGAAGAAAAAAATATGTAACTTCATTTCCCCTTCCATTGGAGAGAAATTCGATTAATCCGAGTTCGAATTAGGTGGACTAAACTGTATATCACAGCATTTAGACACTACGGTTTTCGTATTCTGCTGTGGTGCTTTTGTAGAAACAGGCATTTCCTTTTCAATCTCAAATACGCTTAATCTGAAACAGTTTGTCCAACTACCCCGATTCTGGTTTGACCAACTTCCACTGTATACAACTGTTGCAAGTTTCATAGATCTTGACTGTTAAAGTGTACTTCTGTGGCAGCAAAAAAAAACAAAACATTAAAACATATTTTGCCAATAAATACCATGCTGGGATAAATCAGATGCACACCAATCATGCCAGCGCTAAACATCTACCTGTGCTTAAAGTTGTTGTTGTTGTTTTTTTTTAATTTTTTCAGCAGTGGCACAACCATAACACCCTAGGTATTTGAAATTTCCAGCATTAGCAGACAATATTCAATTGCTAATGTGTGTTGAGCTTCATCTGTATAAAATTTGAATCCTATAAGATACTGAACTCTGAAATTATTGTATAACTTTGTTTCTTAGCCACCCGATCGATATGTTGGCCTGTTACATTACCATTTACCATCCAATATTTTTCCACTTCTTGTTCTTTTTTTTTTGTCTTTTTTGCATTTAAGTGATGGAATGGCAAAATAAACAAACGATGGAACATTGATATTCATTTAATAAATATACCTCACTATTAGGTTCACATGCTCGGATTCTGTAATTTCAAACTTGAGGTGGCCCTAAAATGAGGTGGCCCTAGATATTGAGTATACAGACTCAATAATAAGTATACTTCTTCCATGCACTTAGGGCATATTTTATTTGTTGAGGTTCTACTGCATATCTGTTAACTTTAATTTTGTTTTCACAATAGTGTGTAGAAGATGAAGGCACCCTATACTCTAAAACAACAGATGGAAATAGAAGCACAAACATCCATTATCTTCATCATCTAGGGAGAGTCACATATTTGGGGTTCATTGGTAGTCTCCAAAGAGGGCAACCCATATAACCGAACTGCCAAATAACCAGTCAACCAAGTGGTAACCAAACTTGCCAATGCCTGGTGTATAATATTTTGATTGCTTTATGGCGGCCAGAATTCATATGTTCAATATGAAACAAATTCTGATTGGACACACAAGTCAGTATACTGTGGAAAAAGTTTTATTTTATTAAAATCAGTCTCATTGTTCATTACCATAAAATAGCAATGGCCAGAATTTATGCATTCAACAAGTTTACTCACTGTCAACAAGTTTACTCATTGTCAACAAGTTTACTCACTATCAACAAGTTTACTCAATGTGATCCAGTGAACAAGGCAATCAATCATAACAACATTGCATTTTATCTTGTACCAATACAATAGAACCTGTATATTCTATAGGCTAAGCATACCTTATTATTAAGTATGAATTTCACATGCATACATTCACTATTCTTCTTTCATTTTATGATTCTGGTCAACAAAATAGCAATATACATTTTTCATGCACCAAAGGTATCTTCCATATTGAGGCTCTACTGTATTTTACTATGCTATAGCTAAGGCTGAGAAATGGACAAGGTAGCTTCCCCTGAACACAGGGGTATCATAGTCCAATCATTGGAGTACATTCCCTCTCATAATATTTTGCCCTTATATGCACAATACTTAGACAGTATTGCTGTGATATGGTTAAAGGAAGCAACTCCAAAAGACCAACTTTTAAGTAACTGACAACACAATTCATGGCAAAAAGGGCATATTTTTGGACCTGCTTCTTTACAAATGCAAATTATAGCCTAAGTAAAGCCTTTTTTTTTTCAGAATGAAATGATTGGTAGATCGGGCCTGCTTCACTGATTTAGAACACAGACTTAATTCACCCCTGATAAGAAGTGGACTTACTTCTTTTTGTCACTTAACAGCAAAGTATCAATGCAAATTAAATAAATAAGCATAAAAATTCAGTGCTCGAAAGAAAGTACTTCTAATCCATTGGAATCTTATGGTCTTTGACACCTATTTTTTTTTTTCTTTTGGCCCTATTAACATTTTGCGTCATCCTCAATATACCACTGTGATTTGGGGAAATTTCCTCCATGGAGGTTAAAGTACTTCTTTTGCCCGATCTTTTAACGGGAAGAAAAAGGGGGGGTCAACGCCCAAAATTTTTCACAAATGTCTTTCGAAAAAGATCACCTTAAATTCTGATTTGGTCCCCAAATTTTCATTTGGCTGGTTTTGACCACGTGCGAATACATAGGTCTACACATTTTATTTTTTTATCTAGAAGGCTCAAATTGTACCTGAAACTTTAAAATTGGATGCTTTATTTAGATCACAGGTCATTTTACACATTTCTACACCCTAACATTGGCTGGCAGGGCCCAAAAAAAGAGGGATTTTATATATTAGCGGATTAATTGGGTTGTACACTACAAGTGATTGCCCTTCTAATAGGTGTCACAAACCTTAAGTTATGTGCCTAGCAAAGGGTGACAACTCTGTAGTGACCAGAATTAGATATTTTCTTTTCTACCACCTGATCAAGAGATTGTCACCCACAATTTGGTTTGTTGCTCAGTGCCTAACACCTGCATTTGATGAATGGCTAGCAGCCATGCACAGAGCATAATGTAAACAACCAACATCATCCTTCCTCACCTGATGGAACTGAAAATACTAACTTATTTGGTCCGAGTCATTAATATAGGACCAGAGCTAAAGACTGGGAATTATTTTCATATCTGGTTTATAGAGTGTAAAAGTTTTTATGGATTTGGTGCTTTATTAAAGGTATCCATGTCCAACAAGACGACAACAAAATAGCAGATATAATGACAAAAAATGCCAGGAGTGATGACAAACAAAAACAAAAATAGGCGGTAATTATAAACCTGGCTGTTTTTCATGGCCGTACACATCATCAAGACCAAAGTAAATAAAATAAATCAGGCTTACTACTACCTCAGTAAATCTAAACAAATGCCTGTTACTTAAAAAACTTCTGCACAACTGATTTTTGCTAAATGGCTGAAAATAAGATACACTTCGTTTTAAAATTCCATTCTTGCATGTCTGAATGCACATGGTAATATTACTTTTCAGAGAGGTCCATTCAGAGCCTAGTAACATACTTTTTCATGGGCTTTTGCAGAGGTTGTCCACACAGCTTCATCCTGATATTACAAGTAAGTGCACTGGCTTTGACACTGATTGCAACTTATGACTCCTTGTATAAAATAACATGCACCGGAGGGTAGGCACTCAAAGTTCTTTATACATGTAGTTCACGTCTGATATCTTTGATTTTTCCAATAAAATACAATCATCTTATCCAAGGAGTAAGTTCATTCTGCTGCACTGCAGGTACAGTCTTGTTATTCAGCTCAGATAAATATGACATTGGTAAGCTCACCTTGCATCAATGAAAGAGAACTGTAAGCGTGTTAACAGTAAACATGCCTTGACTGTGTGTGTAAACTGTGGGAAAAGGGGAAGAAGAAGATCTGCTCAAGGATTCATATCCTCCCTCATCCCTCGTAAATAAATTAATCCTACCTTACCCTCCCTTATTTTGAATGATGATAACAAACCATACTTTTGCTTTTCTCATAACTTCATGATAAGTGCCCCAAGAATTCATCTTTTGTCACTGTCATCACTGCTGTCATCATCTTCATAAAGATCATAGTTCTCCAAAGTGTTCTTCCCTGGTCTTTCCCCCTTTCTCTCCATTTCACTCTTCCATTCTGCCTTTAGCTTGTCCAGCATTTCCTTGGTGACCACTCCTCTTTCCACCAGTTTCTGAGCAAGCTGGCTGTGCATCATCTGAGACTACAAATTGAGATGTAATAAATGTTCATGTGGGTCACACAGGCAAAGAAAATCAGTCAAAGGTCTCACGGCTGTTTCTGAGCAGGAGCAAATTTCTTTTATTTGGCTTTAAATAGAGCCAGTCGATCAGTTGTAGCCATGTGGAATCTCATTTATACTCAAACAAACTTTGACAGATCATAAGTTATAATGACTTCCCATGGCTCTATTCTGGTCTCCCAACTGCTCTGGTTGCAATAGTTGACCTTATAAAGTGAAAATGACAAGTATGAGCCCCTGCCCAAAAACATTGCAATGCAGCCACCTTTTGTGACCAGGAGTCTTATTACAGCCTCCGGAGTCACAGCTCTATCAGTTCAACATGATCATTGTCACCTTCTTTCTTTTATTTGCCTTGCAGAAGATGTAACAAGATGTAGCAAAACAATAGAGCTAGTCTAGAGGAAACACAAAGTATCTATGCTCTTGAATACCATTAGCAGGTTTCTCATCTTAGCACTATAACATGGCCTCGTATGTTCAAAGCAATAATTCAGTGTAAATTTCCCTCCCCCGGGACAGCCTTCGCCAGTTCACATGTTAGTAAATAAAATAGAAGAATTATGGAAGACATGTGAACATATAATGTAATTGCACTGACTTAAGCGTTCAGAGAAAGTTGTGCTAAGAGAATCTATCAAAATGCTCTACCTTCAAACAAACATTAAAAGTTTCTGATCACTGTGTCAGTCAGATATGAACTATGCAGAACAGAAGTGCAGTAAAGCAGGGAATGCAAAGGGCATGCCTTTCGTCCTATTGGAGACTACTCTAGAAAGAGAGCAGTGTGGGGTTAATGTGCTTTGTGTTTCAACATTTGGCAGTAGTAGAGAAGTGGCCATTGTCAGTGCCAAGGACTCTTGCAAAAATACTAATGCATAACTGCAGAGCTACAAGAATGTGGCCGCAGACTATTGAATAACCAATAACCATTAATTTCCAGTGTTCACATGATGACGACTCACAATCAAGACACAGCATCAATATCTCATCCCTACCAGCTCAATTATCGCACTTATCATCATCATCATCAGCATCACCATCATCATCATCATCACCACCATCATCCCCTCAACTGTCATTGTGGGCCTGTCAAGTTGTCCAGATATTTTCTAATGGTATTCATCCAGAAATCTCGTTCTTTAGTTCCATGGGTCATCCTTGTGAAAGACAGTGGGCTACACAGAGGAGGACAAATCCTGAAACTCATAATAAACCTTTTTTTCTGAATAAGAAGCGCAGCTCACCTCAGTCTCAGACTGCTGTGGTTTCACACTTTTACTCATAGGCCTTCGCTGTGAATGTTTGAGACCTCCACTGCGCTGTGTGAATGTCTTCATCGCAAAATCATCCTCGCTATCCATCAACTCCATATTACCCCGGTCTTGATTCTTGACCAACTGGACAATATTTCTCACTCCCATCTGAATAATTTCGTCTAGCTCTGTCTGAAGATCCCTCACCATCTCCGCATGAGGGAATAGGTCTTGGAACCGGTAACTGATCAAAGCAATAATTACATCCATAATATGGATCCCTTTTAAAACTATTACCTATTCTGTACAGGTAGACCTTACAAAAGATATAGTTATGTTATCAGTGAAACATATCACTCTTAATAAGGTAATCTAAGAATTGTGTTCCAAGATTACATGACATTAAATCAAAATCATGCACATGAAGCAGAGCAAAATCATGAAAGAAAAAAATGTCTTATTGGAATAAAATTGATGATGACAATCACAATATCTTTAAAAAGATGAATCCTATCTATGACTGCCTTCCAATGATTCACCCATGAGGACAAGTCAAGAAAGTTTTGAAGAATATTTTGTTGGAAGATTTACATCCCCATTTTGTTGATCTGCTTCCTGAATGCTGACACTTGCACAATTAATTTGTATTTTCCTATGAAACTGGAAGCAACTGATGTTTCTTGTAAAGTCATGGTAAGCAATGCAATCATCACAGCTGTCATGTTGTAAGTCAAACTCTAAAACACCAGTAAGATTTAAATATTTTGCTTACCTTAGCCACAAGTATAGGTCCAAAACATCAAACACAGACTCCAGATGGACAAGATCAGCTAAATTGTTTGGTGATTTCAATGGCCAGCCAATCTGGCGGCAAAGCCAGTCCAGCGTGAGAGGCTCATTGCGGCTAAAGCGCCGGGCAAACTGGAAGATAATATATTTATATATAACTTAAGGCAGTGATGAAAACCACTGATGGCTGTTGTCAGTAAATCAAGTCAGCTTGGTATATCATGACAAAGATTCATTAGGATAAGAATATAAATGTTTACTTACACACATACAGACAATTGCATTCAAATATAATTAGATAGTTATGAGGCCTCTTCTCACAGTTACAGGTCTCTCAGATGTCATATTTTAGCACACCACAAGTTTCAAATTGACATGGCATTATTGCTGCCTGCATTACGCTGACATATACATCAATCACATTTGATACACTGGCAGTCAAAGATTAAACCAAAAGTGCCAGAAACACATTAATAATTATGAACTACCAGTATTGTAGATAAAAAGAGTCTTTAAGTTTCTGAATGTCATTAATCCATGTCGTGATGATCAAATTGTTCAGGGCCTGAGGTTTTTTTAACATTTATAGCAATGTATAGAATGCTTCTAACACTTGTAAATATTTTCATTTTTCCTTCAATTCCCTTTGTAATAATGTGCAAAGTATCATCAAAATTTATGGTAAACAGGAAAAGTCACTTGCATAGCAAGTTCTGACCATATCCCCTCTCTATGGGCTCTTAAAATAATTATTCTCAATGGTGGCTGGTCATGAAATCATACATGTCTGCTTTATGGTCATGTATGATTGAGTCTTGTAAGAACTAGACCATTGGTCAACCTATAGGAATCTCATGCAGTAGTCTTCGGATCTGATTAGATCTGATCGTTACATTATATAATTATTTTCATCACTGCAGCATGCATTAAGAAGCATATAATGGGTCCATTAAGCAAATCAGATTGGGAAAAATGTGGAGATACATGAAAAATGAACAGTCTAGTGGCATGCCAGGAAAAATAAAGTATGTGTGTTATATATAGTCAACATGATCAATGCAACCACCTGCAGCATTATGATGCATTGATACTGCTTGTCAGAAGAAGGGCTTTCTAAAATTTTGAAAAAAAAAACGCAACTGTATTTGCAAACCATTAGGTAAAATATCAGAATCCTGTGGTCTGTAAGACATTTTATCTCCCTCACTTTCAAGCAAAATCTACTTTTGAGAGCTTATGAACAATGGGCCATGTCCTGAGGTGATAAACCTTCTTTATAATGCCAGTGACAATCCCTCATCACAATGAATTACACACAGCACAAAAAGGAACAAACCCANACCCACCCCTCCCCCCACTCCACCCACCATTCATCCTTAAGTCAATACACCCTTAAATGTGCAGCTTTCAGTATTAAGTGCACTTCATACCAGGTAAACGGTCTGCCACAGAACTGTTCATGTGAGCATGCATGATGCAAATATAAGTAGAATGTATGTAATAGACTTCTCAAAACAGGGAAGAATATTGCATACACATCAAGACTTATACTATGCACATGTATGCACACTGAGGCACATGTGACGCAAAATTACCTTCAGGAACATGGCACAGGAGAAAGGTTGCTTCACCGAGATTGGAGCACAACAGAACACATAGCGCACACGCAAGGAAAGTGGTACATGTTCTATCATGTCAGCCAAGAATTTGAAGTCATCCATCTTGCACATGAAGAACATATTACTGTCCAGTTCACAACTCATTTCAAAGATGTCCTAGAGAAAAAGAAAAGGATACCTAGACAATGAATGCATCATACAAGGAAACAGTGCAATAGTGTAACCTGTTCCTATTTTTCATCATACACAAAATACAGTAGCACAATACTAGCACACACTCTCGTGCCTGAACCACACACTGGATGATACAATACAGGTTTCTTAAGTTCTCCATGGTTTTGCACTGCATAGCTTCTTCAAAGAAAGGACAACAGAATTCAAATACTTAGTCTCATCCTTGAATAGGATGAAATGGGAGAAGCAGCCCTAACTTAGATGCCCATATGATTTCACCAGAATTTTGTTTGTCCCGCAAATACAGATTGCCTCTAAGCTTTCTTCTATCTATTTAGTGAAGTTTGATGGCACTGGCAGAACCTTACTAACAATGGTTTCAACATTTATCATAACAGAAAACAGCATGTTGTGTTCTCAATCCTTTCTGATGATTATGGTTAAGGGCAGAATATTTTTATAACTAGGGCATAGATTAAAAAATGCCTTCTGGGTTAATGCAATATGATTCAATTATGTTAATGCAATATGATTCAATTATAACTCGGTTATAGGTATGTCATGTCAGCAGTGCACGTACAGTATCTTACTTTAACACTACTACCCACAACGGAAATTACACAACTCACAATGAGATTGGACAGCGAGGCTTTTGGAAGATGATATGCAAACAGCTCGATCTGGTCAGCTGTGGGGTGAAGCCCACCTTGCTGTGGATATCAGGAAACAGGCATATATAAGTAATACTAACTACAGGATGAGTAATATCACAAGTAGAAGTACTTCCAGAATTCACAACAGTTAAAAGTAATGGAGAAGCATTCATAATAATTGATACTAATATCCTTCACAAGTCCACAGTTCAAAATAGTTAGCAAAATTCTACAAAATTATGTAGAAAAAGGGCTCAAAAGGAAGCAACAAACTTTCCTCCCTTTACAGGTGTTGGAACTGCATCAAATATGCTCAAATACAAAACATGTCAGTTGACCTTCATCTATATAACTTAGGAAAAAAGAATCTACACTTTTCATCCACATGCTGCAAAAACATATAAAAGTCTTTACATCCTTATTTTCAAAAAAATAATACAAGGGATGTTGCCATGTGATGCCACGGCTGATTGGCAATGTATGGCTGAAAGGATGATAAATCTCCAATATTGAGTGGCAACATGTAGACAAAAACTGTTAAGTGAGTACCAGTATTTTGAAATGCTATTGTATGCTGTGAAAAAATGCACAGTAATGTGCTTGGCATGTGATCCGGCAAAAGGGTTGATATAATTGAGGCATAGGCAAACAAATCATTAATGGAAGTGGTTAACTGTATTTGTATAGAGCAAATGTGCAAAACAGTCAAGCAAATGTTGGGTTATTGCACACTAAGCCGATGATTTTGTCTTCATCACAAATTCCAGGATTTCAAGAGGGTGCATGGGCCCTGTCTTTCTAGTTGTGAATGCAAAATTAATATGGAAAATAACCATGCTGAATAGTGTTATTTAATTTTTTTTAGCATGATTTACATACCATGATGGGTTCAATGGGTTGCTTGAGTATGTCTTTCAAAATCCGTAGGTCTTTTGTGTGAAATGTGGTGACTTCACCATTTTCATATGCTGTGTTGTATCGCCCAGCTCTTCCAGCAATTTGCAAGGCTTGAGACGTTGAGATAAGATCCATCTCCTTATCGCCTTTCTCATTCAACATTGGCTTCATTACAGAGTAGAACACAATGCGCTTTATGGCACTGGGGAAATTAATATGAGTTGCACTGTTACTAGGCAAAATCAGGAATAAATCAGATGAAACCTATGTTGTCACAGATTTCCTGTAAGCTTTCATCTACTGGTACTTCATGAGTGACACACATCCAACACAACTTTTTCACTTCCCTTGCATTCTCATCAACAATCAGGAAATATCATGAAAATGCTAGAGGTACCTGGAGCAAAGCCCTTACAAGAGCCCTGAGACCAATCCTACAGCATGCTTTATATATATATTGACAGAGGAATGAATTTTAGATCATAGTTCTTAACATAAATGGCATCCTTATCAAAGAGAAGGCAATAATCTGTTGACAAATGCACTTCCAGATAGACCCTAATTGTGTATGGAGTGGCGATTCTAGACTCACATTGTCATTTGTTCACATTGCATTTTCATCATCAACTATAACTTATAAGGTACTGGACAGTGATTTAAGATTGGCGTTAGTGTTAAGGAATATAATGCAATAAGTTATGATAGATCTATTTAATTCATTAATATTTTAGGGAACAAATTTTTTGTCACTGATGTACTTCAATCTTGTAATAAATACTGTGTTGCAGTATTTTATTATTTTGAAATTAACTGAGCTTTGTATCAGTATTTTCAAAAGTTTTTGTCATTTGTTGTTATGATAAACAATGTATATTTTTCTTCTGCATGTGAACATAATTTTTAATGTCTGTGTTGTATGAACCCTCTATGATTCTCAGGCAATCTAAGTATTACAGCATCTATATACTTCGGCACAATCTTGTGACACAAGCACAGTAGAGGGAATGTACCTTAACAGTTTTCCACACAAGAAAGCACGCACAGGGAGAAGATCCTGAAAGACCTTTACGCTATTGGAGACTGGATCCTAAAGCTTCCATATAAGCAGTCATCACACCACCCACACCAAGTTAGGCGCTGATGTATAGTCCTGATTTTCATTCCCTTGTTCTCCATTTTCATACAAGTTGTCATTGATTAAAGACACTAAAATTTAACAAAAGAAATGATGTGCTTTTCATTACCAATCCCATAAAGTCACCTTTCGAACAGTACTTTATGGATGGTCCCTAACCAAAGATTTTGCCTGGCTACTCACGATATTGAATACCTTAAATACTCTCAAGATGTGCAGAAGGATTCAGTCATTTAAATATATGCAAACTACAGAAATTCAAAACTCATCAGAACCAGAAATGCAACACAAGCTAGAAACTTGCACCCATGTTCTCATAGGCTAAACAGTGTTCACTCCTCAGTTTGATCTGTCTGTTCCAAATTTAGCAGGCAAGCCTCCACTTTTTATTCTTTTTTTATTTCACATAACTCTATGGATTATTCCCACATGACAATGCAACAATGAATGTGCTGCCTTGCAGTGTGCAACATCTCACTGCTATCTGCATATAACTAAGGGCACACAAAATGTTTATACAATGTGTCAGTCAACTTACAGATTTAGACCCATTCCAATAGCATCTGTGGCTACCATCACCTTACAGGCATTGCTGGTGTCATTGAACTTTGCAGACTGAGCCAGCTTGGTTGCTAAATTGAAAAGTTAAAGGTTAAGGTCATAATATTGCATTTCTAAAGATACTAAGATAAATTACACTTTCCTGGCCAATAAAGAATAGTATGGGACAATGGAAGCACTTTATATCCCAGTGTTTAAAATCACACATAAACTTGCATAATGACAATTATGCATAAGATAGTGAAATGTTACAACACAAATCTGTTAGTCGCCACCATACGATGCCATTTTAGGTCAGTTCTGAGAAGGTTAATGTACAAGACTGATATGATGGTGCTTAATTTTCGTGTATATCTGTTTGCTTGGGGCTGTAAGGTCAGCTGTAATATCAAACAATATTTTGCCCCCTTTATATCTCTATTAGATACCATCCTCTACACATTTTTCACAGAACCAGGACACCAAATGGAAATTGTACATAATAGTATTCCTAAATGCCTCAGTGTAGTAAGATTCTGAAAGTAGATGAACTTTACCCAGGCACATGCATCCTCTAAATCACCAAACTAACATCCTAATTTCCAAATGTCAACAGCTATGGCAATGTGAGAAGCGGCATGCAGATTTGTAAATTTTTAGGACCCTAATTTTCACAAGCTTAGCATTTTTTACTTCCTCTGTTCTCCTGTATACTCTTACAATTCAAGAATTTAGTATCTAGTGAGACAAAGAGAAACTTACAAGGTGGTAGTGAGCCATAAATGACTGCACATTCTGTGCCCAGCTGCTCTAACTGCCTGGTCACATAGTAGATGTCATTCTTGCTGAAACATACAATACAGTCACCTGGACGCACATTGTCAAATTTTTCTGTGGACAAACATGTATGTTTCTGTTACTCTACTGAGAAGCAACAATACACAAGATATCATTTCTAACAGCATCACCACAGTGAAACTTTCATTTCTAAATAGACTATAGACTCTTCCCTGCCAAACAGACATCTGCACACAACAACAAACAAACGTGTCAATGGCTAGGACTGCGTGGCAGAGTATAACCTGATAGTTTATTTTGCATAGGTTAAGCGCTTTCCTGTACAAAGAAGATGATTTAACACACATCTAAAGCCATAAGCCCACATAACACTCAAACCATTTTACTAAAGTTGAAGATAAAAGAGTCTTACATGCAAGCAAAATGAATTCTCTATTACAGAAGTTCAATCAAAACAATTCCAAACTTCAGCTTAAAACCAGATTTTGGCAATGCTATATTCCTAAAGTGAAATGTACACCTACCTACAGCGTAGTCTAAATATGTCAAGCTAGTTAATCGCTTGTATCTCCGCACCTGAAATATGAACAAGATAGCTTTAAAAGATCAAAACATGTACAGCACAAATCTAGACTGCAATTTAGTAGAGAGTAATGCTTTGCATTGACAACAAAAAAACAAACATGACAATGTAAGACACAAAAATCATGATGAACTTTTCAGCTGGGCAATTTGTAGCTCTCATTTCATATGAATTTATTTTTTTTTCCTCTGGTCAAGGACTGACATGATCAAAAGGATCTGTCAGATAAATAGGCAGCTCCTCACTTCAACTTCCTCTCCTGTGGTCAGTGCTAACTCCTTGACCAGGTCTATGCTGGCAGCCTCACCACAGACATGGATCTCATGCGCAAAGAGCCCAAGCAGAGCACGACTCCATGCCCATCCTCGCTGCTGGTCTCGTATCATCTGGACTTCATCAATGACTGCCACATCATCTGTGTCCAATGATGAAACAAAACAAGCAACTGTCACATTTACAGAATCTGATATTTCTTAATAAACTGCTGATACTTCATCTCTTAAAGTGTTCCAAAGTAAATGAAACTAAAGACTGGACTGCATGAAAGAGGTTCTTCAATTAAAGGCATTTCAAAATAAGGTTATATCATGTCCATCTGATCATGCACGTATAAAATAAATACGATATTCAGATATTAAATGAATTATTTGCTTTGTATGTGCAGGTCAGATCAGAAATAAGACATGTGAAATCTGGACATCCTAGAAATGGACATTCCATGCAACTGAGATATTTCTGGGGCATAGACAGTTTGCCAAAAATACATGAAATCCAGAAGGCATCCCACAGAATCAAGATGATTTAATTTAAATTTTGTGTTACACCCACACAATTTTTAACAGGATTAAATACACTATCACTGTCATGCTATGCTGTAGTCTTTGTTTATTCTGCCCATCACTTTACTATGCAGAGCAATGGTTATAACTGCTTACACAGTAGGTCTTCATAGTCAATCAAGCCCAATTTTCATTCATGCACGGGTAGCCCTCAATTCATTTGTCTGTATTGAGCAAACTGTCCTCAAATAACCCCATTTTAGTTTGGGTGAAGTAGGTATATGAACACTGTCAATGATCTCTTCCATTCTATAGTTCTGAATTAATTCTTCAGGCAAACTAACTTTGAGACTTTTTTGATTTGATATCAGCAGAATGGCACATTTGTGTGTGCATTGCAGCTGTTCAGCTCAAAGAGGCAGAATGAAAAAGACAAAAATATTTTTAAAATCAGAGAAACGCTAACCTTTACATGAGAGCACATATATTAGAAATTGGTGGAATAAAGAATAAAGTACTACATGACAATTGACATCACAAACCTTAACTACAAATGACCTCTTACAGTCCACATGTACACATGCATGTTCTTTTTTTCAACCACCACACATATGCACTGAATTATAAAGGCATGTAAAATGCAAACAAGGATGGAAAAGAGCAGGCTTGAATCTGTACCACTGTGCAGTAACCAAAGTGGAGCAATGAAAATAGCAACAAAGTTTCTTACATGGGGTTGTTAAACTGGCCATTTCAATAGTGCAAGCCACATGAGCAGATTGTGAGCCATCTTCATTTCTGTATCTTCTCTCCTCTCCAGTGACCAGATCACATGGAGTGCCCTGTAAATTGAAAGAATGTATTAAAGAGTCCATCACTGAAAGTGTAAACAATGCTCAGTGCTGTAACTTTTTCATATTCATGAGCAGAACTATAGTCGGATCCCACAATCTTTATTCCTGGAGATCAGTTCCCAAATTCAAATTTGTCAGGTCCTCCAGCATTTGAGTAAGGTCAATATACTTTGGACATGATGGTGGTTCAGGTGAACATTAGCAAATATTAATATAAATTACTAATCATACAAGTGTATTAGTATCATTGTTGCTCTTCAAATTGTTGTAAATGAACTAAAGTGCACTAAAATCCTCTTTATCAGATTTCAGAAACAATGGAGAAACTGAATATCACTAAAATTTCATAATACAGTTTTGTGCTTTAGAGACAGACAGGCAAGACTTCAGATACAGAGCTTTTGAATAATGAGAGTAAAAAATTTAGCAATGTTCTATGAAGATAAGATATTAATTAAGAGGTTGAAAGCATTATTCATGTGTCAGTTTATGTGTCATGTATTTCTCCAATAGCTTTGCCTAAGTCTTCCGCAACATAAAAAACTCCACAGAAGTCTCTCAGTTAAGACCTGATTTTCAATTTCCAAGGACAAGTCTTTAATGGTGTGCTTTATTGCATGTTGTTTTGATCTGCAGAAATACTTGATAGCAGGATAATGACTTACAGCTTCATTACATTTATGGAAGACCTCAGATGCCAACAGTTTGAGTGGACCACAATAAACACCAGATTTTGCATTAATTAATCGCTCCAGTGCATGGTAAGTCTTCCCACTGTTGGTTGGCCCAGCATGGAATATAAACTTCCGCTGAATGGAACGAGCTTCTGGATACCTTCAGATAAAGTAAACAAGGATTTAATAAACAATGCACAAGACTTGCAGTGGTAAGACTAAACCGTTTGAAGGTCTGAGACCTGGTCTGACGTGTGGATATATGTAGACAAATAACCAACACCCCATATCATTGTAGTATTTGTAGTGTCTGATGTGGGTTCTTGACAGTAGAATAGGCAGGGAGTAGTAACTGCTGCTTTTGACATCAACACTATGATCATGTATCGCACAGAACCAAAACAGTAGAACTGACTATTCTAGTAGGTACATTTAAGGGCATGTGCGGCACCCTGTAGGGGTAAAATTGGGTCAAAATGTGTGAAATGAGTCAAGGGCAGTTTCTTGAACAGCGACATGTTCTTTATCAATTCCTGAAGTTATTTTCATGATACCTGTCTTAAAAAGTTTATTCTGATGCAAAAGGAAATGGTCACCCTTTCTCAAATGCATCCGTCAGGTAATCTTTATCGTCAAGTATCTCAAAATCAGTTTTCGTCACTCTATCCCTTCAATCTGACTTTTTTCTGGTCCAATTTACATAAAATTTTGCATAGCAACTCTCCATGCCTCTGTTTTGAGATTGTCACAGGTTGTTTTTGATATCTTGTGTTATTTATCTTTTATGAATTTTTAAATTTGAAAATTCTCAAAAGTTTCAATGTTTTTTCATAACATTTTTAAAAAACATATTTTTAAAAATCTATCCAAGAAATAAAAAAAAGCCTGTGACATTCTATTTTAAATAAAGTGATCTTACAAATGGAAAAAAAAGCAACATCCTATTATCATGCTGTTCTCCAGATCGAAGGGTTCAAAGTTATGCATATTTTCCAATATGGCGGCCAAACAATTGGCGTTTCCATAGCAACGGAGGGAGTAAATTGCAAAACACCCCTGTTTATCTTCCTTCCTGGCTCTATGTGACCCATTTTTCACCCAAAATGGTGAACTTCCCTTTATTCATGAAAAACGACCTAGTTCTGCCGCACTTGCCTTTAATCTGATTATTGAGATACAGTCGACTCCGCTTAATCGCCCTCCGCTTAATTGCCTTTTCCGCTTAATCGCCTCGTTTCCCAGGGAACCGAATTTTTTCTCTACAAAAGTCACTGGATAATCGCCTCTCACTCCGGATAATCGACCACTCTTCAGCTCCCGTAATTTCAAAGATCAACGGTTGAAGGATAACAGTTGACAAACAAATATGTACACAGACCGGTTGACTGAGTGATAGGTGCCACGCCGAAATAGGTGTGATAAGCCTTTCCTCTCCATCTCCCCCTCCCCTTGTCCCCCTTCGTCCCATGCTACGCATCACCGCCGTCGCCCATCTGATAATGCTAATGCGCTGAAAGCCGTATAGTCTCCTCCCACCATGCCTCGATTGCGCCTGTCTGGTGGATTTCGGCTAGATTAGAGAATGTGTCATGTGGATGAACAGTCGATCCCGACCATGCCATCCTACTCCTTATTGTCTGCTGGGCTGCTGTGAGGTGACCAATGAGAGAGTCCACGGAGATCAAACATTTTGCGCGCTACAACACCGTCAAACTCTAGTCTGTCCTGAATCTGGCGACAAGAAGGCGTCAATGCACGACATGAAACTACAACATCAAAAAAATGTAACCCCATTACCAAAAATATGGCCGAAATTACCTTCTCCGCATAATCGCCTCTCCGCTTAATCGCCCACTTTTTCTGTGATCCCAAGGAAGGGCGATTAAGCAGAGTCGACTGTACTATAAAATATGATGTGTACAAGTGGAAGGCTCAACACAAACTTACTCTCTAGCCAACCCAAAAAAAAGTCAACAACAGATCACAAACAAGGAGTGAGCAAGGTTTCTAATTAGAAGTAAATCTTCAGAGCTAGATACGTGGGGTGTACACAGGCAACTGACAGAGGACAACGATATTAGAGGTATAAACGAAGATGTAGGTCTTGGTTAAGTTAAGAGGCAAAGGTGGACAGTCTGATGAACACACAAGTGCACAAAGAAGAGCATGAGCATGATACAACAATCATTCAAACAGATTATGGCCTAAATTGCTAACTTGTTTGGAAAGGCAGAGTACCAAAGGTAGCTTCTTATGACTTTGACATTTGTGTCTCAAAACTGAGGGTTTCTTTTTCCTAGAAACCAGGCAAATAATTCTTTCTTTTTCAGGAGACATACAAACAATTCTATTTCCCTACCAAAGAACAAAAAATCTGGCTGGTCTGACCTGATTATGAATAAATTTGTCAGCCACTTTATTATGGTTATATGAACTTTACTACTTTACATTACGTTACTACTGTGGGTTGCAAAGACCCAATAGAGACAGATATAAAGAGGTCTTCACAATTTCAACAGAGAAGAGCTTCTTCAAGAATACTTTTGTGAAAAGCAGTTACTGAATTTGGATTATTTACCAACTTAATAAACAAATAACTCCTACAGCCTTTGAATACTTGATCAAGTGGGATGCCTACTTAATTTTAAACAATGCACACTGCTTGTATTCAAACATACAACATAAATAGAGAATGAACAGATAATAATAATAACCCAGTTTTTATAAATTTGATAGACATGAGGATGACACCATTTATTTTCTCACTTGATAAAGTTTGGAAGTACAGCTAAATCCTTGCTCATTAAGCACAACTTTAACACACAGATTTAGACTTAGCAAGTCTTCATTTAAAATCGGACAGAAGATGAACAAAATACAGCTGAGTACATGTCAGCCTTGAACACAGCTGTCTAAAGTAAGATAATTGCATACAAATGAATGGGTCATTCCATGAAATATCCTCTATCAGTTACTATGAATCCAAAGCCTGTATCCTTAACTTCTTTTTTTTTTTAAAAATGGCTCAACAATAAAAGCACAAAGTCTACTCAGTGCTGCTTGACAAAGTCAGTTTTTGCCTCATCACAACTATGGAATGTGTTCTGTGGAAAATAAGCAATGACAGGACTATCATCAGAACAAAAACACACTAACAATGACACCAGTTCATAAACAAATATATAAATATGTGAAAATGGGACCATCAGCTATTACCCTTACCAATTTGCAGGATATCGAAGATCACTGATCTTCTTGAGATCATCCATTGCTTCTAGGTGGGGAAAAATTTCATAACTATGTCGCAGGAAGTATGGAAAAATGTCATCAATGTGCCCTGTCAAGATAAAATGTACTTACAAGATTTGTTAACAATGTCTCACCTTTACAAAACTGCAAATGTAAGAGAAGCCAAAAGAAATGTAAAATTCTCACTTCTGTTCATTTTACATGTAAATTACAGTGGATAGAAAAGATTCATACAGTGTAACATCAAAAGTAGAGAGAAAAAAAATATAAATAAACATGTTTCAAATATTATCCACCCCCCCTCCAACAACCTGTAAACAAACATCTGAAACTTTCTCTCTCTTTTCTTGCACAAAATTAGCTGTTTTAAAATACCTGTGTGGAAACTGTAATCAATGCAAACTTTGTCACTTTACAAACATCCCCATTATCTTCAGCTTTCATATGTAACCAAGCTCATGTCCTTTCCTCTGAACTCTCTTTGCTATTACCTGATAGCAGTGCCATACTAGAGTAGTACTATGTCACAACAAAACACTATATAATCGTAATTAGGTCTGGACTATCTTATGATATTTTGTCGCTGCATAACAGAAGACACAAACTTACCAGAGTTTTGAAGAATATCACTGAAAACAATGTGTAGATCAACTGGCAACTGCTCCGACTCAATGCAGAATTTTCTAAAACTGATAAAAGCTTTGTAGAACAAGTTGTCTGAAATAAAAGAAAAAGACTTTGAGCACATATGAATAAAATTTATTTATGGATAAAAGAGTTTGTCCTCTAGATTATTTGAGATGACATAATTAAGAATGCTCACAGGATACCATTTCTATCCACAACCCATTTTCACCCTGCCTGACCTTTGTAGCAACCTGGATCACCCTCAGTATAGTATTTCCCGGTATGCTTTTCAAAATTTGAATAAACTTTTAATTCATGTAGCAAAGCACAGCTTTTTCCTGTGACTACTATTCTTTTGACATGATAATAAGACCATGCAATTCACACTTACTGTCAAGGCCATTCTCATAGGCAAGTTTCTTAATACTGTCCCGACCGTGAAATTCAGCAAGAAGTTTCAACAGACTTTCTGCAAAAGACAAGGGAAACCAATACATGCACAGACACAAAGCCACATTGATAGTGTCCAGTTGTGAAAAAACTTGCCTCTTACAGATTCAGCATCTAACGGTCAAATAGTCCTCTTAGGTCTCCTTCATTCACGGCAGTCGAATATTAACATGCTCCAGGAAATCGACAGAGGTGCGATGTCGAAGAATGTCATAGCTGAGAAATAATGGCTTTCCCGTTAGCACGCTTTCTACGATCTTGAAAAACCGGGAACAAGTGGAAAAAGCGGCGGCCTCTTCATCTATTAAGCTAATACTCAGAGCGATTTCTTAGAAAAAAAATAATCTCATTTAAAATACTTCCCCAATATGCCATCTTTAGTTACATCCCCTATTGAATTGCCCTCGTGACCTCCCCAGGGTGCTCGCTCGCTCCCATACAGTTGACTCGCCTTGGAAATCATTAGTCGAATTCTGATTTCTCAAACTCATTGGGGTGGTCCCAGCGAATTGGAGTTAAGCGGACTTGACTGTAATTACAAATCAACACAACATAAATGTCATGCCAGAGCTGGAAGTTACCTGAAGTCACTAAGTTGGAATAATATTGCAAATCACACAATCTCTTCATTTCTGTGTGAATAATATTAATCCCCAAATCCAGACTAACATCTTATCATGTCAAGATACAATGGAGCACATGCCTTGTATGTATGGATATTGAGGTGGTTATTTTTGGCCCAAAATTTAACTCTCTTTCTTTCTTGTAATTATTTTTTATTTGTATATGTACATATATGGGTATAATAAATAATAAGGTGAAATTCAATTAACATGAACAGCATGGAACTGGGACCAGTGAAAAGTGTTCACTTCAACCAGAACTGATATTAACCATTTTTCAGTATGACTTAAAGGCTGGATTAGTGTTGTGGTATCCCCATCACTATTGCCACTCCGCTCATGTGCTTTTCCCCCATGGCAGGGGAAAGGCAATCATACAGTATAAGGAGACTTTGTATCAAGTGCAGTATTTCTTTAATAAGTAAAAGGAAGACAGGGTAAAAAATATGTGCTGTTGTGTACGCGGTTAATGAGAGGCAAGTCCACAATGTACAGGATAAGATAGACACTCATTGGGTCATCCCTCCCTTCCCCCTCCCCCTCCGCCACCCTCCAAACCATTCACAACACAATGTTATTGGGTTTTGTAACACCCGGAAGCAAAGACAGGATGGTTTTCGTGACTACAGAAATAAATCTCACTGAGACACTACAGAAATTGGCTCATGAACCTGCAATTCAGAGTTCACTTCATTTAAAAATCTGGGTGAGGCAGTTAATATGATCCATACATAAGATAACGAAGAAATAGGTGTAGACTTCAGCACAGGTTTATTTTAACCACAAACTGACATCTAGCGAGTGAATTTCTTGTGGACTCCACTGTGTATAAATGCAATGGTTTAATAAGTATCCTTGATCCTGTAACTCTATAACTATAAGACAGCCATTTATATATGGATTATTTTGAACACATGATTCATCACCATGCCAGCCATCTGGGGAAGTGTGCACAAGGTACAAATTAGGGTCATGGGTAGGGTTATGGGGTAGGATAAGGACTGTAATTAGTAAGTATGAGTTGCAATTAGTGCTGTGAGTCTCAATTCCCTCCTCAGTTTAGCCCAAGAAATATTACACTTTTTGTTTATAAGTTAAGTAGTTAAGTTATAAGATGCTGACTGATAGACACTGCTCTGGAACAACCTTATAAGCGATCATTACCTTTTCTGATGGTTCCTGTCAATTCTTCTCCAATGTTTATGTCATCTGCATTCTTTGTGACTGGCTTCACTGTCAGAGGTTGGATGACAGATGACAGGTTATCTTTTGATTTTTTTGACTTGTAACGCTTGCTCTGAGATAAATGTTGATTTAATACAGAAACTGATGAGGGCGATAATTTCAAGAGGCCCCTCATAAATCCTAAAATGTCATGTTGATGGCTGCGAATGAATACTCTTGATGATAGTGATATTTGACAGGCCATCATGTCCACAGTCACACAGAGTATCAGTAGTCTACTATTGCAGGTCAATGACAGATTTTCTCATTACTCATACCAACTGCTGAGACACTTCAGCAAATTTACTGCCTAATGTGCTGCCCACTAGGCATTATTTCTGATACACTGCAAACTTTGAAGTAGGCCTGTTTAGTAAGAATGGTAACAATGACTGATTACTGAATCATCACCATCACTATTTCTCAGTTGGACTAATAAGATGACGTCCACAACAACGTTCTCAATAACAATGACGGATCAGAAGACTTAGTCTAGGGAAGTTTCAACTCGTAGCTCATAACGCAGTCTAATACTTCCAATCTTTGCACAGTTCAATAATGATTTCGTCTTGAGACAGTTGACATTATCGTGTGATTCAATCAATAACATTTAGGTTGCCCATGGACCGTGCCAAGTTCTTGTAAGGGCGCAGCCATCTTGAAAACTTGCTGATCTGGATTTGATAATTGTGATTTATAATTTAATGGATATTTTTACTACATCGGGTAAACTATTTATGAATTATTAATATTCACTAAAAAAATAATAAGTCAATAGAAATTTATACTACCTAATATTGTTTATCAATTTAATATATTTAAGTAAACCTTGTCTACTCCAAGTTTAGATCACCGTGTTCGAGAGATTGACTCGTTCGGTTTGCAAGTTAGCCAAAGACTAATCACATTGACGTTAGATCTAGCTTATGTCTATATTATCCACTTTCATGATCATTTTATTATACTGGTTTATATAAAATTTAAAATATAATACTTGGATCTGTTTAAATCGTATAGGTTACATTTCAAGTTTCCGATTATTGCCGATCTGTCCGATTGCTAGCAACTGCATGCCAGATCGGCTTTGTAAAGAGCCAAATTTAAGAATTTGGCCGTTTAATTTCCAGTTCAGCACTTTACATAATGAGAATGGATGTGTGTGTGTGTGATTTTGGGGGGGTGGGGGGGGAGATGGCGCGACTGAACCACAAGAAATGTTATGTGGAATTAAATAACTGGTCAATCCCATTTAAGAATGAAGAAGATCTCACAGTAAAACGCCAATAATATTGTTGAACAAAAGCTCTTCCTCAGTTAAAAAAAAACCAAAAACAAACAAATACGACACAAACCTAAGTGAAGACGTAAAACTGCAACGAAAGAGACTACGATCGCGTCCGTCGATGTGGCTGGTTGGAGAAAAAAACGGTTTTGTGAATGACCTAAAGAAAATATCTGAGATACCTTCAAGGCCAAAAGGTAAATGTGACTTGAGTATACTCTGAAATATACGGGAGGAACTGTAATGCAACTGAAAGGTATAGAGAATTGCAAAACCTACTGACTGACATCAATTCCATGGAGTGTCTATGTGTGAAAGCATTCAGTGAAATGTTTTTCTGTTTACATTCTTTTAATGGAGTCTCCATCATTCCGCCATAAAGCTGTGGTCCTCATGTTCCCTGCTGAGTGATTTGGGAGATAAGAAAAATGCAAAAACTTGAAGAAGAAAGAGGCAGCCGAATGATAGGTTATAAAATGACGTAATAGTGGCTTTGGTCTTGTAAGATTTTTCGCATTGTGTAAGTGTCCAGGGTTGGGCAAGAATAAAATACTCTGGTCTTCACTCAATTAATTTTGAAAGAAAAATATAGTTTGGCCAAGTGGTGAGTTGTTTGTCCCACCTAAAGAGATGTCAAGGTCACAATAAAGGAAAGTTGCATCGTCTTACAGACCATATCATACGATACCCTACTATTCCAATAAAACAGTCTTTCAAGCGTCTGTCTCGGGCGGCCATGATGTTGAAGGCTTTCATGTGTCCCGGTTCAGAGGCGTGTTCAGAAACCGCGGCGTTTTAACGCTACCGCCTTCGCGACGCTCTGGATTTATTGCACCTTGATCCTGAACGGAGTGCCTCGTCTATGCAAGGCAAGAAAAGGGGCGCGCAACTATGTCAACAAAGAAGTGTGAAATTCCTGCCACAAGGGGGATAACCACGTAAATTAGGAACAATAGGGGAAATAAGCAGTGTATTCGCCCGCGAGTCCTCATCTATCATTTAGGTGCGAAATGGCATGTTTCGGATGGATTTGGGGGAACAAACGAAGCTGACCACCGACTTCTTTCAGCTCAACATATTAATGTGAAATCACTACAGGCGTGACTCTTACTTGCCAAGCCTTTGTCTACCGTATAAATGGAAGAGGCTTGAGCTTTGCAGTCAGTTGTTACTTGTTAGAGGCAGCATTTTACTTCATCCGTTGGTTGTTGATTGAAGACCAAGACAAAGAGATCAATTTTTT
>JAWQUT010000160.1:1297811-1353056 GCA_033807755.1 Ellobium chinense
ATATATATATATATATATATATATATATATATATATATATATATATATATATATATATATATATATATATATATATATATATATATATATATATCTGTCTCTGATCTTCTTCTTGAGACTTTAGCCCAAAGGTGAAGATTAATCATTGTACAGGCGCAAATAAGCATCGTACAGGATGGAAAATGATTGGCAAAAAAATAATCGTACATGTACGATTATTTGGATAATTCATAGTAGTAAAATACACTATTGGTATTCTTTAATGATTTTATAGGTCTGAGGCACATTTGGAAATACTTTCGAATTGTCTTCAACATAACAGAGCATGCTTCAGAGCAAAAACGTTGAAATTAATGCATAAAAATTAAAAAGACGACATGTGCAATTTCGGTACTGTTTGAATCATAACGAGAAGAGGAGAGATTGAATTGAAGA
Organism: Ellobium chinense; assembly: GCA_033807755.1. Classification (NCBI taxonomy): domain Eukaryota; kingdom Metazoa; phylum Mollusca; class Gastropoda; order Ellobiida; family Ellobiidae; genus Ellobium; species Ellobium chinense. The sequence goes on from JAWQUT010000160.1 coordinate 1,298,247, forward strand.
AAATGGTAGAAGGAAGAGTTTTTGATTTAATGGATTCAGGAGAATGTGTCACACCCAGTGAAGATACACTGTGAGGGGGTCTGATAAATTGAAACCAATCCTTTTGAAAAATCACTTTTCATAGCAGTATGGACAAACATGCTCAACTGTGGGATGAAATGTATAATGTATCCATTTTCTGGAATAACATTGTCTTTTGGCCTGACCTTATAAGAGGGTCACCATTTTCTAAAAATCAGCCATGATGTTATTTCTCATTCATTGGTCTATTTGACACTAGATTTCACATAATTATATCTCTTGGATATATTTATGCTTAAATCTGGATTTTTTTTTTTACATAGAATTGTGAGGAATTGACAATGCTTTCTGATGATATGTGAAGTGAGTTTGTGTCATCGTTACTTTCATGATATGATGTACCATCTGAAGTTCAAATGACATTTGATGTATTTTACAAGAAGGGAAAGGGAAGGCTGTGACTGTTAGAAGAAGCACTACTTAATATAACTTACCCCACAGTAAAACCACATTGGCCATTTCAGCAAAGGTGTCATAGGAAAGAACTTTGTATGTATTCAAACGTTTTTGCATTTGATTATTATTCCTGTCATTGGAAGATTTGAAAATTGGGGTATTCCGAAACATTTTAGAGTGAAAAAAGGAATTTCGGGTGAAATGTGGACTTTCTGGCATGTGCTTTCTGGCATTTTGAACATTTTGGCAAACATATCCTTTCTTGGAACCTTAACAGAACTCAGTCAGAGATGGACTTCCCCCATCCAGTGTCACCAGTGATTCACAAGGTAGTGGATTGTCTTTAATGCAGCATCTGATTGATGAAATGGAGAGGTCAAGTCAGCGGATTGAGCAGTTTTCAAATGATCAGGTGACCTAAAGAAGAATCTTCATTTTAAATGTTCTGCTACAAAAGCCTGCAGGCTTTATGAAATGGATATGCATGGCTTAAACTGCTAAAAGGTCAGCAAAAATATAAACAGAGAAAAATAAAAACTCACTGAAAAAGACATTGTTTTGATCTTTGTTCTGCTACTAATTCATTTAAATGTGAAATCTCTTATGCTTAGGACATTCATACGTGTTCTCATCAGTGTCTACAACAATTCCATGAAATCTGTTTACATAAGAATTCAAGAGATGAAACACCATTCCAGCAATTTAGATTGCAAAACACTTATAAATAAATACTGAATAATTTTCATAAATTTTCAACATGAATTTCTGTAAACTGCTGCTTTCACTTTAGTTAATTGAATACTTCCTGCTAGCAAGGGGTTCTGTGCTGCTTTCAGTATTTTCAGGCACAGAAAGAAGAGTTAATAAAGCACCATTTGAAGTGATCAGGGCTTTAGCTCTATCAAGAGCATAGGGCACACTGAAACCAGTGGATTAAAAGTGATTTTTTTTAAAAACTGAGAGACTACCAGTATCACAGCAATATGATTAGAGATTTGTTTGTAGGTGATGTAAAGCTTCTTGTTTATGTATAAAGAATCTGTCTGCATTTTTGTTGTTAAAACCAGATGAATTTGTTGGATGAGCAATTCTTTTGTGTATGTGTGTGTGAAACTTTCATGGGTATTGAAACAGAGCCTCTTATTTTTTATTCCCTTCAGTATGTAGATAGAAATGTGGACCACAGACAGTTTGAGCTGCTCTATGATGATGCATGGAAATCTGAGGAATCTGATGGTAACTTTATCAGAATTTACTAACCATACTGTCAACAATAAAACAATAACCCCCATTACCAGCATTCATGTGGCCATATGAATCAGTATCATGATATTCTTACAAGGCAACATCTCACAATCCATTTTAAGCCATTTAAAAATTCACCTGCCTGTTAGGAGCTGTACTATTGTTGTTGAGACTTGGCTGAATTTTGCACTTCCAAATTTTAACGTCAGACAGTAAAATCTTGGCACTATACACCTTTTCACTCAGTTTGTTCACAGGATTGTATCTCATGTTGTACTACTAGGCAACAGGTGGAAATCTAAAAATAAGTTCAGGATGTTGCTCTTTCATTTGCCCAAATCTTTGTTGTAAACATACTGTTCTTTTTACTTAAATAAAGTTGTAAATATGTGAAACATGGTTTTATTTCTTCAGCAGCAAGTCTGCATGAAGTTCCCCTGGATTATCTGAGCAAAGGAAATGAAGATAGTGGATGTGAGGATGCGGTGACTAGTGCTATTGCTGAAGTGTCAAAAGACTTCCTCTCTGGAATAAGGGCTGGATCAGCACCTAATCAGAATGGAGACAGTGATGAATCACGCATTTCATCTGATACAGAATTTAAGCTTCTCACGGGAATGGCATCATATGCTCGTTATCCAGAAACAGCTGCAGGGTTGTCTGATAATGACTGGAACCCGTATGGTACTGAATCTGACACCAATATGTCACCTCGGGTATCATCACATGATGGTTCAGGCCCAAGGTCATCCGATGCTACTAGACTTTCCACCTTAACTTCATTTAATCCACCACTGCACAGCTCAGATTTGAATATAAATACTCCTAGCACTGTGATGTACAGCATTCCAGATACTGGAACACGCCGTGGTAATATTCAACAACAAACAGAGAGAGATGCAGCCATCCATCTTAAACCTGACATCACTGCTGACTTTTCCACAATCTCTCATATCTCAGAACAGACTCTAAGTCCTCAAAAACTTGTTCAGGATCCTATCAGGACATCTGATCTTAACAAGACTATGAGAGGGTCAGAATTAGAAACTAAAAATGGTGAAAGAGCTCAGGAACAGATCAGTGGAACAAAAAAGCCTGTTGCAGATGAGGATGATAAGCAGATGACAGCATCCAGAAGTTCTACTGGCTACTCATCAAGTGCTTCAGGGGTCAGAGTATTTGAAAATCAGTGGAAAGAAAATGAAGCACAGCTAGGAAGCATCCACAATGCCACACCAAAGGAACGAGCCAGGCTTTTGGGAATTCCAGAGGATCTGTTAGATGGGCTTGGATTCAAGGGAGTAGATGCTCTCAATGTATCTCGTGAAGAAAAAGCAGATAACAGCAGAGATGTAATGAGTAGGAAATACAACCCTGTCTCTGGTGATGGTGATCTTTCTGATGAGGACTGTCTTGGAAAAAGAGTGCGGAAAGTTTTGTATGACACTCAGTACTTGGCAAATACAGATGGTAATAAAAGCTCTCGCACCAACACTGTGATAGATTATAAAATGATGCAACAAGATCTGCAAGAGATCCAGGACAGTCTTCACCATGTAATAGGACCACAATCAAGATTGGACACAGATAGCCAGTTACTGGGAACGACTCCAGTGGTTTCAGAGGATGAGTGTGAGATCATCCCAAGCACCACAACAACACCAGAAAGGAGGAAGAACAAGATGGCTTGGGATTTTGCAGCAGACATAGGCTATCAGCAGCCTGCTGGGTTGATGGGGGATATTTCCCTTGACACATTGGTCACAAATCCTCAGAGGCCATCTGATGAAAGGAAATCTTATAACTCTGATGGAGATGATACCAGGACCTCAGGGAGCAGTGACAAACTAGAAGATCATGCAGCTGCAGACCAGGCAATGGCTGAGATGTCAGAAATTCTGCACCCCACGACTAATGGTCTACATTCCTCTAGGGATGTGGACCAAATGCTCTCAACCTTTAGAGATCAGAGAAGGCAGTTAGAATCTCGTTACCAACAGCTTAACAACCAGGGGCTTGCTGAAAAAGTTTACCGTATTCTGACGAATCAAGATCCAGAATCACAAGCCAATGGAATTCTATCACAGACAAGTGCCGAGGAAAGAGAGTTGAAAGCTCGCTATGCTTTGAGCCTACACAACAAAAATTTTAATTTTTCTGTGAACTCACCAAGCAATGATGACAGCTACAACAGCCTTGCACTGCCAGATGATGTCCGCAAAAGACTTGATCTCTCAGGCCTGAGCTCCACAGAGGCAAGCAAATTGGCTGATAAGTCTTCCTTAAATCTACCACCCACCAGCAAGGGTTTTACAGCATTTGAAGACATGACCAAGTTTTTGTCATCTCAGATGGCAAAGGTTGCAGAGAGGACGTTTAACCACAGTCTTGAAATGAGGGTGCCTCCACAGACTATTCAGTGTTATCCATTGTTTGCTGACAAAGAAAGTCAGGAGAAAAAGGATGCTAGGTTTACAGAGGATAAAACCCAGAGTTCATCAGCTGAGACTCATGAACCCCAGGCTTTAAGAACAACCAGTTTGTAAGTTAGATTTTGAACTGTCCTATTTGTGCATACAATCCTCATTACAGCATCACAGTTAGTTAAGGGTAATGTAACTGGCATAATCCAACTTTAAGTTTGTATATTGTTGTCTGGACTTGTCTTTGAGTAACATGGTTTATGAAACTGTGCCTTTCTGCAGATCTCTCAATATTTAAGAAGTATTGAAGTTTTACTTAAATCAATATCTCTTCATATAGTCATTATTCATAGTGTTGCGGTTGATAATATTAATCTGGGAAATGAGATTTACTTTCCAAATATTTTTTTTGACAAGATTGCGAGAGGAACAGGCACAAGGAACTTCTGCCAAGGGAAACAGAGAAGCTGCACCGAAATTGTATCTTTCACTTACAACATTTTCACCACTCTAAAATTCAATCTGATCAAAAAGTAATTCATTAGGCAAAAAGGCCTCTTGGCCATTTTCTGTTTTACTTTGTGAATCTGAGAAGTAAATGCTGCATATGTTTATGCATATGGATGAATATTCATTGTGTTATCATAAACCATTGGCTACCAGAGTAAGCTACCAGTTTTCTACCAATCAAACTAAATTGTCTTGAAATTAACAAAATAAAAATCAAATTACACTGTACTCAAATTGCCATGACACTTATAAATGATGTTAATGGTTGGTGGCAATTAATGCTGTTACTGCAGGCTAATTTCAAATTCTTGGTTTGCAACAAGATGGAGGTTGCAAAATTTCACATGGTAAGGCTAGGCCTTTTTTTTTTAATCTGAGACTGAAGTCTATGTCATGAAAACCTGAAATGGATGCTATGAAGTTTTAAATTTGCAGTCATGATAGAGTGAAAAACATCATAAGTATCTGTATGGTTTGAGTGCCACCGTGTGGTTTCAAGAGATTGAATGTCTGTAAAATAATCTGCTCGATACACCAATCTCAAATTTGACATATGAATTTCAGTGCTTTCATCATAGTATTCATAATGTGAACAGACCAAATTACTATTCACCAAAACTGGAATGAAAACATAGAGTAATACCACTTGAGCATTTATAATATTCATTTACATTATCATTTCAGGATTGTAATATTTCAGCTGCCTAGTGTTTTTTGTCTCTTCATGTTCTATGCACAGAACATTCTAACTCAAATGCCATAGAAAATAACTACTTTTGCCCAGTTTTGTTGTGTTATGTTCAAGTCTTTGGTCCAGGGAGTATGGATGATTTTACCCACCAGCACATTGTTAGGACATGAAATTTCTGATTCCTGTCAAAATACAGTGACTCTTTAATAGATCTGTTATGTATATATACATATAACTGATCCTAGATGATCTATACATACTGGTCAGGATTCTGTGTTCTGTTGATGATTTGTTGTCTTTTTTGTAAATTCACAGTGATGCACAAAATGATAGACCAGCATCCACAAGCAGTCCAATAGAAACCAGAGCAGGTACATTGTCTCATACACACACATGGCATGTTCAATTTAATTATATTATAGAGAGACACACAAAAGAGCGAACCCTCCATGTTTGCCATAAAATCAAGTTTTTAAGTTAGCCATGCATAATATTCACACGGTACATCTAAGCCACTGATACCAAGTCCCAGAAATATTTATTGAATTCCACCAACCTTGCATAACATGGGTGAGTGGGAAATAGGTGCAATCATCTTTGACATATATGTCAGTTTGGAATCACTGACAGCAAGGCGATAGGTGCCGACATAGAGGCCGCGGGTTCGATTCCCACCACATCACTTTCTTTCCTTCTTCCAATTTCTCTCTGCATTTGTCTCCTTGAGCACTTTCCCCTTTATCCTACTTTGTGTGAGCATCTGTTTGCATCTGCTCACTGCCCACTTCTATGGATTATTGTCAAAGTTATTCCAAAAATGGACAGTTCACTTTTTTATTGTGTCACTCTGTAAATTATATTTCTGTTTAATTAAATGTAATTTCTATTTCATCACCTGCAGAATTCGGAATGTTTTATGATCAATTTGAAATCTAAAAGATTTACTTTTAATGTAGACACTTCTGAGGCAGTGCAACTTGATCTTTGGTCATTGTTTGGAAATATTACTGAGTTGCAGACAGATCCAGTCCTGAAAATAGATGAGTTTGACAATACTTATGTGACTTTAAGTTAAAGCCCCATTACTGCCCCTTACTGGTCCACCGCAACAGCAGTTTTATTTGTTTACCTTCTCTTTTCCAGAAGAGAGAAGAGATCAAGGGAACAACTCACCCCCATCAGCTGATGATTCTGATACCAGCTCTGAGAAACGTAGAGAAAAATACAGACCTTACAGGTAGAAAATGCATTTTCTCCCCATCTTACTTACTCTTTCTTTGAATAATTCCTTCTTTATATTTCAGGCTTACACTTTGTGTAATGACAGTGTATGACCAAATTACAGATAAAATTTCTTGAGCTGTGTGATGGTAAGTTTTGAAAGCCATAACAGAAGTTATTGTATTTATAGGTGGCATAATCAGAGTTGCTGGTATCCTGGATAAACTCACATCTTGTTGGGTTTCTTGTCCCAAGAACCTAGAGACCTGGGAAGGTTTATGCCGACATACCCATGGCCAGTCACCCTACTTCTTACAAGAATGATAGGGTAAAGTTGTAAAGAGACCACACAGATCTGAATGGCAACTTTGCCTGAGTGTGTGATATTCAAATTTTTTACCTCCAAAGAGAGTTACATGTTTGTGCCCCCACAAGTTTTGTTTGTTTACGATCAAAGTAACTAGAAAAGTTACCAACTGATTTGCATGAAACCTAATTAACGGGTAGGGCTTGGTTTTAGTAGGAAACGGTTTACATGTGGTCCATGTCAAAGTAAAAGATGAAATTCACAAACTATCTTTTTTATGTTTTAACAAGATTTACTCAAAAGCTAGAATGCAGTTTGACAACCAAATTACAGATAAAATTTCTTGAGCTGTGTGATGGTAAGTTTTGAAAGCCATAACAGAAGTTATTGTGTATATAGGTGGCATAATCAGAGTTTGCGGGTTGGTATGGGTCTTAAGCAAAGGCTAGTGTAATTTGCATTTTAAATTAAAAGGATGTGCTCATGCATTGATGCGCCATCAACACAATATATCTGTGCAAAATTGTACAAAAAGGAGGGCCTAGACTAGTCAAGAGTATAAATTAATGAATACATTTTGATTGCACATTAGATTAAATTAAAACAAGGTATCTCAAAGAAATTATTGTAATTGCAACTTAGAGATAAAAGGCCTAATAAGGAAAGAAACTATTTTTGTTTTTTCCTTGGTTGTTTGAATGGAGCATCAACAAGCTATATCTGAAAGTTATAGACCAAAGTGAATGTATGATGGAAAGGCTGAGTCTGCCTTGGAATAGAAAGTTGTTTGATTTCAATGAATTAGGTATAGTTGCAATAATGTCTGAAGGCCAGTTGCAGTCCTCAGTTCAAATACTTGTCCTAAGGCAGGTGTATGCATTCTCTGAATGCCTGCCTAGTTTTTAATGAAATTTGACTAATGTTACCACATGTGCTTAGGATATAGAACTGGTAGATTATGTTGTTGTAGTGATTTTCAGTCCCAGGATGAAAATACAGTTTAACTTCTTGTTCTCACACATCTGATGGAACATAATCATTTACTTTATATCTGAACTGGACAAGAAGTGTAAAATGATACCACCACCATTACGGCTATTTGCTGAAAATTTTACCTTACAAAATAATGTAACAGTTGTAATTTTTGTGGTGCGCAAGTGATGGTTATTCTGGCAAAAAATCTGAACATCTCTACAGGTAGACTTCACTCTGTCCTGCAGATATGTCTTTTTGATTGTAGTCATTCTTATGTTATGAAAATTTCTTATTGTCTTAGGCCTGCAGGCTCCAAAGAGGTGTACTATACAGAGAGTGATGCTGCATCTGTGGCTGACAGTGTGACCACTGTGGAGAGTACTCATATGGGTATATTTCAGTTGTTTCACACTTTAGTTGTTTCATACTTTGGAGCTATGAGTTACATATAGATTGTGCTGCTTATCAGATATACAGTGTTTGGTAGGTAATAAAGAATTCTCACAGCTACAAAAAGCATGGAGACATTCATTTCTCTGCACTATATCTGATTCTTCAGGGCCATTATTGGCATCAGGTAACTGTTAATATGATTCTCAGTTTTGCATTATATTTTGACAGACTTCTCGTTCATTGGCAGAAAATGGGGGCCAAGTATGATCATTCTCCAACTCAAGTGCATTGTGATAATGCACCAGATTCTTTATTTACATTTATCAATGCTTAATGCAAAGGTGTTTCAAAGTCAGCTCAAAGTAGCACAGCTGGTATCCTTGCTATCATCCCCCTATTTTATTTTCTCTGTTTCTTCCTTTATTGTGAATTGTTCCAGATTTTTTATGAACTGATATTCCTGTATTGGATTGATTGTACTGAGACATGCTAATGAAAATATATTCATCAGGCTCAGACGATGCCAGAGGTCCCCTTCTGCCATCTAGTGTCTTAGGGAGTAGAAAAGACCCACCCAATGTTGTTGGTATCTATGGAAACCGCAAACCATTGTCTGCTTTGCAAGAAGGACAGAGCCTGCCTTCTATACAAGAAAAGTCTGGGATTGTGAGTAGAGATCCCATTACCACATTTCTTCCCAGCTGGCATCTGTCCACATTGCCCTCCCATCTTCTTATCACTATTTAATTTCCATCTACAAAGCAAAAGTTTGAAATTTGAAATCCAGTATGTCATTTTCATCTCCCTTCATTTAAAATCTCTTTTTGCTTCAAACATACACAGATTGTTTCATCTTATGTGTGAGACAATAAAAGAATACATTTATAATTAAAGGCAACCCATATTTTAGAGAGTACTGTTTTTTAGGTCTGCCCAAAGAGTAATCAGGTACCCAGGCAGTGGAATTATTCTTTATTATGCCTACCCATGATTAAGTCTGCCCGGATCTATGTTTGTACTCATCAGAGGTGAAGAGTGCAGGGTGGAAAATAATTGTGCACTATTGGACTATAATATGCGTAGTCTTATTAAATCATAGGTAAATGCCCTCCTCCACTCTCCTCTTCCCTTTTACATCTCCAGTTGCGTTTATTGCTATCATGTTGGTGAACACCAAAGGTGATCTTTATCAATCTTCTTATCGACAGAAAAATAATGTGATTCAGTGGACACTATCTTACTTTAGTACACCTGTATTGAAGCTCAACATATTTCAGACAGATAAGTTTTCTTCATATATGTGTTTTCCTATTGTCGGTTATAGGAGGAGCATGAAGCAGAGAACATCCAATCTGGCAAAGGAGGGAGAGACAGTGATATTGGTAGATCAGGCAGGAATGGCTACAGTGCATCCTCAGACACTGCTGACAGAGAAGGTAATGCTGCAGGACAGTCTAGTGCCACATCTTGGACAAGAGGAGACAAAAATGTGGGCACTAGCTCCAGCCAGGCTCAGGATGAGGGAATCTCCATGAATGTCCATGCAGACTTCTCTGCTACGGGTTGTGATATGCCTGCATCTCACAGCGTGTCTGCAGCAAGAAGAAATGCAAGATGGGCAAACAGAACAAGTGAGGGCCAAAGCAAGATACCTGAAAGATCTAACAACACCAATGAGAATGCTGAAACATGGAGCACAAGGCGGTCTGACCTTAACAACAGGGAAAATTTATCTCAGCAGGCTAGGAGAAGGGATTTTGATTCTGATTTTGGCTGGGATAGAAACAGAAAATCTCATGACAGTTACAGCCTGCCAACTGATGCTTTCATCCGCTCGGACAACACTGTATCCTCCAGAGCTGAAGATGCCAGAGAGCGTGAGCCATTGTCATTGAGAATTCAGATGACATACGATCATGATGATGATAGACCAAATCTGGAATCACAGAGGTACAGTTATGACAGGGAATTTGACAGAGATAAATTGAAGGCATACTCACGAGAAGATGAATTCATACCTTCATTGACCAGATCCACTGACCACTCTGAAGAGAGAGCATATAGAGAAAGGTTTCATGACAGAGAGAAGTCATCCTCCCCTGAAAGGGATTGGCCTGACTACCAGGCATTAAGAGGCAGGGCTTTACCTTGCTCCTATTCTGATGAGGACTTGTACTCCCCAGTCCGAGATGCACGACTCTCTCCAGCATTCCACCGAGCGCTTTCACCTGAGTTAAGACAAGCCATAGAGAAACGATCACCCCTATTGAGCCGACGCATTGAGCGGTCTTTAGCTCAACCTCCGGCTGAGTACTCAGACCATCATCAAAGGGCAAGGAACAAGGACCTTGCAAGAAGCTTGTCACCCCCACCTACCTTTTTGGCAAGGGATCATGGTCGATCATCCAGAGAGGATGGGCAGAGTCCACTGAGCAGAAGGCAACCATCACTGTCCCCAGCTAGGCGAACGAATTCATGGTCACCTCCATTGCAAAGAAGAGCTGTGTCCCCTTCACACTTACAAAGAAATGACTTCCAACAATCAAGTCAAGCAGGCAGCCCTGCAGAGCGGTAAGGATAGTTACATGTTTAGACAGTATTAAAACATAAGAACTTACTTGTTATATTACAAAGTAATGATCACTGTTGGTATTAAAGTCACCTCCAGGTTGTGCTGAGAGAAATAATAGGAAGAGGTAAATATGTATATTAATTGTGTAAAACTACTAGACATGGAACTGACATGAAACATTAATCATCAATCAATAGACTCCTCCTTCTCAAAATAAGTCGGGATTATACAACTGTTTTCATTTTCCAATGGCTGTTTGGACTCACTTTCATCACAATCACCCAAAGTTGTCAGAGTATTGATAATACAACTGTTATGCTCTTTTGATAGTGTCATTCTGCTGAAGACAAAATCTTGCACAATTCTGATAAAAATAAAAAAATTGTACCATCCTGATAAAGATAAGAAATAATTGCTAGAATTCTGGACATGTTTTTGATGACATGGAGGAGCAAATAAGTTTAAGGTCAAAAAAAAAAGAAAAATTCTTTCTCTGCTTCCTGCTCATAGATATTTAATAGTTATTTAATATCGTCACTGCGCTAGCAGAATGGCATATCTCAGAGATATGCCATTATGACTCTAGCATATCATTGTATTCATAAGAACATTGCCCATATTATGGTCAAGAAAAAAATAAAATGCGCTGATCCATTTTCGTGTTATTTCAAAAAAAACAGATATGGCACATTTCAGCCCATGAGTTATGCCATTCTGGTTCTGTAGTCATTCTGGCACATCTCAGAGATGTGCCAAAATGAGTGATGCAAAATAGCATATCTCAATACCAACATCATTTTGGCACATCTCAATACTTGTCAGGTTTCAACAATAACCATTCTTGTATTCGTCTTGCTAGAAATCGATACTTCATATTACTATGGATTGTCATACTTCTCTCTTCTTGGTGCTGTTTGACAACAATAATGTATGATGTACCAACGTGCCACATTGCCCCCTAAGCTGAAGGCCATTATTAAAATTTATTAATTCCTAAATATCCACTCATCACACAGAGGATGGCTAATACTCTTAATTAAAAACAAGTTGCAGAATAGCAGATCTCAAAGTAGCTGAGCAAATTTTGGCATAAGTCATGTTGTGACCAACTGCAAAATGGCACAACCGATTTTAGAACAAAACCAAAAAGGCACAACTTATAATGAGCCCAGTTTCAAAGCGACATATCTCAAAAAGGCACTGTCATAAAAAGGCACATCTCATATACATCCCATAATTTTAATGTTACGCAATTTATACGAGCAGTGCTTTAGTGTCCCCTAATATTAAAGTGCCCTACACGTTTTCGGTGTAATTGAAGCAAAAATATAGAAATAAATCACTTTTTTCTTATTATCTCCAAACTGTGAAAAATGAGATATGCCATTCTGCTAGCCCAGTGACGATATGTCTGTTTAGCAAAACAAAATCTGGGTATTGTCAGATATGAGATTTTTGTTCCCCATGAGTCACACCTGCAGACCTGCCATATGGCAACTTAAAGGATGGCAGATATATCATATAATTTGGACTGTTTGTAGAAAATGCGATGAAAATAGTCTGGTATAATTGAGTTTAAAGTAATAAGTACAGAATCATTTGATCCTTAAGTAACAGTAAAATTCTGGCTCTTCAGCTTCAAGAAACCTTTTGACATGGCTAAGAATCATTCTGCTGACAGAAGCATTGGAAGTCTCAAGATTCCAGACTTGGCTGCACTTGTTAATGCAATATGTGCATGCTGTATAGTAGCTTGGAAGCAGAACAAAGAGTATTCAATGTAGACAGGAACAAACTAGTATATCACGTTACCTTTGCACAAATTGTATCTGAAGAGGAGAGAGAGGTTTAATAGGTAATGTGAAATTGGTATATTAGTATAGTGCCTCTGGGTCCTGATGTATTTTATTTTATAATGACCACTGTACTGCACTGTGCTGTGTTAGGGAAGGAAGATTGAAAGATAGGAGGGATGAGGGGCGGAGAGGGATGTGTGTGAGTGCCAGAGTGCATATTGTTAAACTATGAAATTTATGTACTGTGTTTGGCCAAGAGCCTAATAAAGTTCTATTCTGTTCTATTCTATTCTATTCTATTCTATTCTATTCTATTTCTATTCTATTTCTATTCTATTTCTATTCTATTCTTTTCTTTTCTATTCTATTCTATTCTGTATATTTTGGTGAATAAGGTTCTCATTACAGGAACCAACTAAAAAAGTAAAGAAAAAAATTTTAAATGAATTTTATGTGCATGCGTGTGTGCATTGGTGTTTGCATGTTTTATTTTTCGTTCTTTTATACTCATGCCGTGTACACGTGGATGAGTACACACTATCAAAGTGTTATGAATATTCCAAGGCTTTCCTTCTAGATTTATATTTCCTTCTGGGTTCATTATTTGTTTTTAGTAAAGATGGCAGATTTGCATCCATAATGTCTTTTACTCAACTAATGTTGTAATAAAGCCATTCTGTAGTAGATCATTGGACTTATGCATTGTATTTACAGACTAACAGCCACAAGCAGTGAAAGAGCCAACAAAGGCAAACTGGATTCATGGGAGAAGAAAAGAACACCATCTCCCAAGAGGTATGCAGGTTGTTTGCAATAGTTTCAAATATAAAACCTCATGAGCTGCAAACACAGAGGATCAATCTATAAATTAGAGTTTGTGGTGTGTTTGTTCATGGTTAAGATTTGTAATATTAGATTTGGGACCAGAACATTGCAATGCACATGGGAGTTTATCTATTGCATGAGATTGAGGGCTGAAGTTCTTTCTGTGCTTGGTTTCAAAATAGATGGAAATGTAGCTGCAAATACAGTTTTTTGGCTTCATTGTCTTGTAAAAGAGATGGAGATTTTTTCTCCTACAGTTATTATATGGTAATATTTTCTCAGTTGTATTATCCAGGTATACTTTTCACCTAAAAGTATACAAACTCAAATCATTGCAGGCTACATTTAAAAATAGCAGAATAATTATGCTTTTTAGCTTGTTTCATCAAGAGAGTAAATTTTGTTCACATAAAATAACCTAAAGAGATGAAATTATATCTCTAAATGTATTATTTATCTGTGTTTATCCCTGCATAGGCAAGTCGAAATGACACTAGAAAACATGAGTTCAGAGAGTGATGATACTGAGCGAGACCGTGAGCCTGTCAGTAGAAGGGCTCAGTTGCTTACTCAGGCACTCACACAAGATCGGGAGCCAGATATTCGTCCTGACATCAACACTTTATGGGAACAGTTTAAGGCTGTGAATGAATCATACGACAGCTCAATGAATAGTGCCAGGATGGAAGCTGTGGCTGATCTTTTGCGCAACCCATCTCGTCATCTCATTGCTCAGTACTTGAAAGAACGGGAGGAGTACCGGATTGAGAGACAAGAAAGGGCAGAGGTGGAAAGAGAAAAAAAACTGGAAGAACAAAAGCTACAGCAGAAACTTCGCCACTCTCATTTTAGCTCAAGTGAAGAAGAACTAAGTGGGAGTTATGCAGAAATTCTGGCACAAAAAGAAGAAGAAAGAATGAAAAGAAGAATATCCCGAAAGAAAAAGGGTAGAAATGCTGACACCAAGAGACCAGCTCCAGGAGAGGAGGAACAAAAGGACCCTGAGAATGTTCCAGATAGTCTGTTTTCTATCCCTGAGGACCCAAGCTTTGAGCAGTCACCTAGTAAGGCCACCTCGAGTCCATCCAAACTTCAGAAGCCAAATAAATATAGGCAACCTCACATCATTGATCCCAACATGAATAAGCTCAGAGAACGCATTGCAAAACAAAGAACAAAGATTGACAAGAACACCTTGAAAGAATTACAGCGAGTGGAGAAGCTGAAAAGATTAGAGCAACTGCTGTCAGCCAAAAAACAAGGACAGGTCAGTGATGAAACCCTTGAGAGACAGCTAGATGAAATATCTTCTACATCCACTCCAGTTTCTGACAACTCTCAGGATGGAAGGGACAAAAATGTGAGTGCTTATAACGCAACACCCCTTTCTGATGACAGTACCACAGCCAAGGACAGTAGTGCTGAAATGCATGCATGGAAGGCTGAAAAAGAGAGAAGGATCAAAGAGATGAAAGCTGTGGAAATGGAGAAAGGAAGGAAACCTAAGCCAGTCACAGCCACTAAGAATAGAAACAATGGCCATGTAGGGTACAGAGCTCAGAGTGCACGATCAGAGGTTCTTGGTCACCAGGTAAGACTGCTGAAGCTGGTGAAGGAAGGTTACCTGACCCCAGAGGAGGCTTACAGATTAGCTCTCGAGAGAATAACAGGTGGTGATGAGTTATCCTCCATGGAGGAGAGCCTTAGGAGCTCATCTGATGAGTTCAATGGTGTCCATGCTGGCAGGTTGCATAGGCTGTACTCACCATATGCACGCAGTGATGACTTTCATAACTTCAGGTCATACCATGCACCGAAGCTGAAGAACACATCCTCCATCTCTGAGGTTGATGAAGGGAGATATCCTTCAGCTTTCTACAGACAGGATACAGAACAATTCACTCCATCACAAGTGGCTCAGCCCACCAGCAGTAATTCCCAAAAGTTTGACGCCTTTGGACAGAGGCATCAGGGCCCTGAAGCTGCAAGACCAGCACATCTCAAATTTAGATCCCCCAGCACTAGAGAGAGGCCAGCATCATCTGTTCCCTCGTCATCTGGGCCTGGTCAGAGAGGCAGGCTGGTACCACGTCGTATCAGTCCAGCACCCCGTCTTGGCAGCCCGGTTTCTCATCATAGCAGCCCAGTTTCTCATACAAAATGGATATCACCCAACAGACATATTACATCCACACAGCAACATGGCAACAGTCCATCCCGCTCTAGAGTTGCAAGGAACCGGCCTCACTCTTATTCACCACCCAGGAAGGGAAGCAGATCAGAACATAAACATGCTCACAGACATGGAAAACATGGTGGTTCTTCTTGCCGTGAGAAACACTACAGGTCTGAAAATGATCCACCACATCAGCAAGGTGAGTCTTGTTCTGTTGCCTGAATTTAAGGTTTCATGTTTATACGTATTTGCTAATTGTTTACTGGGTATGAGTTCAGTGATTCAGTTCTGGACATCTACAAGTCCATTTTTCAGCATGAGATAGGCAAAATGTTAACATCAAAAAACTGCATTTTAAAAAAGCTGAGCATTAAATATCATCCAAACTGAACTGCAAGATTATGACTCTATAGTGTTTTTCATTTGGAAGAAAGTCTGATGTGTTTTTAGAAAAGTTAATTGACATGGTCTGCCTTTCAGAAATTCTGGACAGGGGAGTTGCTTGGCACATTCCTTTAGACCTGCATCCAAGCCAGTGGAAAGAGCCTAAGATTCGGTCCCAACAGAAGCTTCCCCTTCAAGAAAGGAAGGTGGTCTCCAACATGCAAAATTCAAGAACGTCTTCCCAGCCGCCTGTCTCATTTACCCAGCCTGAAGGTGTGGAACCACTGCAGGGCTGGCAGGCCAGAGGAGATAATGAGGGAATTTGGTGCAAATCTGACCATCCACAAGGAATCCCTCATGAACTTTGGGAACATGTAAGGATAATAGTACAGCCAGTCATAATCATTCACAGATTTCTATGCTTTTGATTCAGTGAACAATCTATATGTATTAATGAAATCTGTAAATAAAGGTGTTAATGCATACATTATATATGGTGGAAGTGAAATGTGTAACAGAATTATTTCTAGATATAGCTTTGTTGCTTCTTTCCTTCCACACACCTTGAGAATCAGTGAGAGTGCCAGCGCTATGAGTAACAACAGAATATCATGAAACATGGAGTATGAAAACTGAACTTTCAGACTTGAAATCAAACATCAATAAGACTGACACAGCTCAAAAACTGGCAATCAAATTGCCTCAATAAGCCTAGGTTTCATAAGAAAATATGATAAATCCTGGCCATACTGTAATGATTTGAATCTATGACAGTGATTCTAGCTTCCTTTATACAAGACACAGACCTGTTGTTTTCCCCTTATTTTGCTGTCCTGTGTCTACAAATGGTGTTGACCTTGTTGGATTTAATGTAGCCTCACAATCTCAATCCTAGGGAATGAGTTTGAAAATTTTGAGATCATAGATATTTGAAATCATGAAGTAGCTCAGAATTTTGGCAATGAGACGCATTTAGGGTGAATTACAACATTTATTACTGTCAACGCAGATAATCTAGTGTTTGGTTCATGCTAACTGATATTATTATGATACACAATACAATTATAATGCTAAAGTTTGGAAAAGTGGATAGTATTAGTAACTAAACTGCCACCATTACATTGTCTCACCACTGCATTTGATCATTGTGACAGAACTTCAGACATACTTTTTATAAAATCTGCAAGATGCCCTTAAAAGTTGTGTATTGAGCCTATTTTGCAATATGCATAAGAATAATCAACAACTCTCCCGTTCCCGCTGTTACTGTAGGACTTGGAATATTGCGGAATAGCACTTATTTCACATTGAGCATGTTCAAGCATAAATCATTTTGACAGCTCCATTGTTAATCTGTGGGTTAGAGTTACTTAAGGGTTGCTGAAGGTTATAGCATCATGTGCCGGACTCAATAAGACAGTCTCAGAACAGGATGTCAGGCCCCATATCTACTGAGCTGTAAGTCTTGGCAAATCCCACTCTGGCCAGCCAGCCATATGTCCCTAATGACATTTAAATACATTGATACCATAAAGGTGTGAGGAAGCAATGACTTTTCTGTTTGCTTTATCTAAGAATGAGCACTTCAGTTAATGAGAGAGGATATGGTTTTTTTTTTTCTATTTCACAACCAATTGGTCATACTTAATAACAGTTTACTGTTTATTAAGTAATGAAAACATCATTCCTTAGTGTAGTCAGTTTGAGATTGTGAGATAAAGTTAATACAGAACTACAAAGCAAGGAACTCTGGACTGGAGCTTTTCAACAAGATTGTGAGGAATTTTAGGTTGTGAGGCTTTACTGTACCTTCTTGATTGATTTTATTTACTGAAATGGAATTATGTTATTTACAGCATGCATGTTTCATCATATGTGGTTTTAATTTTGCAGATTGTTCAACATGATGCACTAGCCACCAAGACAAACCACTATGAAGTTGACCCCCTAATGGACAGAGTCCAGTACATTCTAAATAAACCATCAGGAGATAGTGGTACAGATGAAGGGAGAGATAAAGAAAAAGATGGGACCTGGGACAAGAAATCCACATTAAAGATGTCTCTTCAGGTAGACTGGTGACTACAGTAGGATATCCCTTTTAAAGAAAGATTGATTTATCTGAGCATAGTGAAAGTGAAGATGATGTATCAGTTTATTTGTAAGCATTCATTTCAATCCAGGACAATATTGTTGCTCATACAAATCCATGCAAATCATATTCTTTATGATACTAGCTTGCATAATTCTGTAGACCAACTTGATATATGTGAGATGGAAAAAAAAAACAACATATAATATTGTATCAAATTGTGGAATGATTAACAACACCTTTAAGAAAAGGTGAAAAATGCTATAAAAAGTGCAAATTTACACATGATTGGTAGGTGGATGTCTCACTTGAGTTGAATAAAGATATTTTGTTGCATCATGTCATTGATAATATGTATCAAAGATGACTGCTGAAATTACAACTTTTCCTGTGTTCGATTTTTTTTTTTTTTTGAGGGGGGTGGGGGGACAACCATTTCCCTCTGAGCTTCTGAGTTTATACATGCTTGGAATCATCTCTTGGCAGTGACATAACATACTTTCAGGCACCAAACCCATAGCCAGCAGGGCACTGACTGTGGTCGATGGTAAAAGCCTTGAGCTAGGTCACCCTACTAATAGTGCCTGCCTTCAGGGCGTAGAAAATGTGACAAATGGTATGAAAGTACTTCACAAGCTTGGTAGTCGGGGAGGGGACTTAGCATGTCTCTGACAGTGCTGTTGGTTACTAATTAAGAACACATTAACTACAGTGTGTACATCATCTGTACGTATGGAAAGGTGCAGTAATATGTAAACTGAAGTTACGCTATTTGTTTTATGAGACATACATGTAATAGAAGCTGTCATGTCATATTCATTCAGGAAGCCTTCCTAGCCCACAAGCAGAGCTTTATTTCCAAGTGCAGAGAGCGCCAAAAGCGACTTGCCCTGTCTCGTGAGAACAGACATTTGCAAGAATGTCTGAGACTGGAAAGGGAAGCTATCTTTATGGACCAGGAGCGCCAGGCACCTCCCAATATCAATGCTCATCCTTACAGTGGTAAGTGTTGGTCTAGATTCTGTGTCACTGCTTGTGAATCAAAAGCATGCATTGCAGTTGATGACACTGAAAATGATGCACTGTCCTCATGCACATAATTTTACCTGTTCTTCTAGATATCAAAGCATTTGTATTAGCAAAGAGATCTCATTATGGATGCATGTAGTGCACTAAAACATGATATGCTAACAAATTTGTTTTGAAGTAAAGAGGGCAGTGCTGCAGAATAGTAAGGTTTCATGAATTACAGACGACCCTATTAACAGTTTTGAATTGTCTTGTGAAATTTGTTGGGGTCTTTTTTATGGGCACACTCTAGATATCTATATCAAGTATTACGTTCAGTATGTTTACTGTTTTTTTCTTGTTCCAGATAATCTTTACCAGCCAAAGAGACGATTTTTTACCAAGACTGAAATGAAAGAAATGACAATGAAGTAAGTGAATACAATTTTATTTTTAATTATTGAAGAGCATTCCGTTGTGTCTGGGTGTATGTGTGAGCTATGTGTGATGATTATTCAGCACTTCTGTTTCGTCTGTTACCAAAAGTCAGAGAGCATGTGGAAGAAAATGTTTAATTACTTTGATTTCTTTTGTGTTTAAAGAAATGAAACCAAATCACTTCTTCCAAACTCCCATGTCCAGCACATGAATGATCAGTGCTTGAAACTTCTAATACCTGATCCAAGTTTACAGGAAACTTGAATTATTCTCCAGACAATATTAAACCATATTCCAATAAAAACAGTCTTTCAAATGTCTGTCAGCATGATGTAACACCTCTGTCTGCCCTGGACAATCAACATGATCACATAAAGTCCGCTTTCTTACACCTGCTGTGCATGTGGCGGTCATAAACTTACGTCTGATATGTTTTTGCCACGTTGCCAAGCTGAAGAGCCAATGCTGCGTGGACAGGTGATAACACATCGGTACAAATTTTTTACTTCCACTGTAAGAAGCACATGTGTCAAGTAAAATCATGCTGGAGGAATAAAAGTGCAGTATAATTTAGTTGGTTTACACAATCAAACTTTGCTTTTGAGTTCGGATGACCAGAACCTTAAATTGATAGCTGGATTTCAGGGAGAGATATCTGCAGCTGCTGGAACTAAAGGTTGCAGGAGCCTAATTGGCTAAAAATGTGTCAACTATCCGAGTCGATAATAGCAGAGTAAAAAATCTGTCCTCCAAAGGACAGATTGTGTAGAAATAATTGTAGAACATAAAACTACACCGCAAAAGTTGTGAGATACATCGGTGAATTTGTTAAATAAAGATTTTTGGTAGGCAGCTCTTTTCAAGGGTCTAAGCGGATTCAGTTTCTGCGAGCAGCTGGTCTGCAAAAGAATGCCAAATTTTGGACCCCCTTTTCATGTAAACTGGAATTGCGAAAAATTTTCCCAAAGGACCCCTACTGAAAACAGTATAGAATTTTACCACAGTGGTGGCTCCAGACTTACAGACTAGTCCTTGCCTTTTCGGCCCATTCATGTAGTCTGAGGAGAATATTTTTTCAAATGCTCCAAAGAGGCATTTCCAATTAGGCTCCTGCAACCTAAAGTGAGATCATCAGTCTTGCCACAGACCACTGATGCTCGGGCATAGGGAATAACTCTTGATGCAGTGGTCAGATTTAAGTCACTCTGATCCTCCATATTGCATTGTAAAACATGTATGATGAGAAAACAATGCCGTTTCTTCAAGAAAGTGGTTTAGTGGGCACTATAGATAATTCTATGAGAGAAAAAGAACTGGAAAATGGACAGTTGTTTTGGGCATGTGTATCACTTTAAGATGAGATTTTCTTCACTGCTCTTAGTTATTCTGTTCTTATGACCTAAAATACAACCTTAAGAGATCATTTACATGTAGGAACCAGATATGCCAGAAAAGAAAATGTAAAATCAGAGTGACCATAACGAAATTCACTTAATTAAATCGTTAATCTCTCTTAAGTGCTTGTTTCCATAATCTCTATGAATTTTATAAATTCATGTGCCTTGTCTGTCATCACATGTTTGTGTTGGGTTGATTTCCAGCTTATCATAGCATACTGTTGGAATGTACAGAATTCACTGAGACCCACAACGGATACTTGAATCATTCTCCGTGAAAGAGTGTTTTGAAAAGCCAGGAGCCTATAGAATCCTGATCCTTCTTATAAGAATATGGGACACTGACAGGATCTTATTTCATCAGGAAAAAAAAGAAGTTTCAAATGTTCTGTAAACTTCGGACACATGTGGCATGCTGAATGTTCCCAGAGTGACTGTGACAGTGATACTAGTCACAGTAATAATCCCATACGGAAGCTTCACTCTACTTTTCAGGGTAGGAAAGTCTATGTCTAATTTCCTGGAGATCCTGTATGCATGTTGCATACATTGAAATGCCCATGACAGTTTCAGAATTGTAGAGTAACCTAGGGGACATTGTTCAGGCAAAATTGAAAGGAAATTTTTATGTAAGTATTTACTGCTACAACCAGAAAGGCACAGATGGCCGTAAAATCCTGACTTGAACAAAGACAATGAAGTCGGATTTGCAAAGAACTGATGGCGTTTAGCAAGTTGGTACGCATTCCTGATTTATTGTAATTAATTAATGCTGCATCTGTTCTTTCAGGCGTTACAAGAAGTTACCAGAGGTGATAATGAAGAAGGAATCTGATAAGAGGAAAGCTGAGTGTAAACTGAACCGACTGCGAGCACGCATCTTTAATAAGGTACAATAGAATTCATATACAGTGGCCAGTTTTAACAGGCTCACAAGTTTAGTGACAAATTTTTCATCCCTATATCTCCCTCTTCTTTACCAAGGAAAGAAAATCCTATGTATAACTGTTCTAGTAGAACAAGAAAACAGTATTCCTCTGTTAGGCATTTTGAGATGCTGAATGACATACAATGGAAGTCAATTAGACTGAAATTGTTATTCTGAAAAATTACTTTGAGTTTTTTTCTGTCCTTTTTTTCAAAGTTCTTCCATTTGATATCAAAAAAGAAATGGCTCAAATACTTTTTAACTGAAATTTTTGCTACATTCAGTCATTGTGTCATGGCCTGATTCTTGCTGTTTAAAATGATTGAGACAAAATGAGACTCTTAGACAGAAGTAAGCATGGTAGTCTGTATTTTGAATGAAAACGATTAGTTTACATACTGCTTGTTAGTTTTCGAAGCCAATGATCATGAGCAGGACTTAACAAATAATGCTGTTCTATTCATATGAGTTTAAAGTGGATATTCAGTAGTGGCATAACTGTTCTCAGAAGCATAGTTTTTTTTAATGCAATTTTCATTTTTCGAACTACTAATGGTAGGCTACTATTTATCACAAGGCTCCCCTTCCAACTGGCCCAGAAAAGCAGATACTAGTTGTGTTATTGAACCACGTTAACACAAATAGAATCAGTGGCAATAATGGCCTGCTTAATCTCACTAACTCAAAGACCTTGTTTCATTGTTTACTACCTCTTTAATTTACAAATACTGCATACAGTCCTTTTCAGCTAGAAATAGCGATAGAGCATCAGTCACAGATGATCCAGACAAAATTCAGTATGTGTGGGTTTATTCATTTTTTTCACTCTCTCCACTGTTAGGTTCCATTAGAGCATGGATGAGAAGTATTTACATTGCTGATCATGTTACTTCTCAATTTCCAATTTGCAGTTGCCTGTGAAGAGGGTCATACTGTGAACTTTTATGTACCTTTCATAAATTTTTTAGTTAGCTCTACTTAATCACAACTCCTCAGAAGCATGGAAGATGAAATGTAGCTTTCTCATGGAAGATTTTGTGATTATCTGGATTGCAGTTAAATGGAGTTGATTGTATGTTACAATGTTTTAGAGTAGATGACAGAATTTTATCACTGATTAACTGTTTTTTGTCTCATTCACAGAAAGTTCAGAGAGATGTCCTGAGGAAGAATTCAACAAGACAATGTTGAAATGACAAGATGAATGGGTGCCAGCAAGATGTAATTACTTACTCCTGTAGTTGTTTAGCACCACAGTTTTAGTGATAGACTGCTGGAAACACCATTTAATTGTCCATGTGTTTTGTAACAGTCTGACTTGGGCTTGGAGCAAAATGAGACTAATTATTCCGTCCTTTACATATTTCATTCTGAGTTTTATGTACTCACTAGTACAGTATGTTTATTTATCTGTTGTATTTTGTTAAAAAATCTTAAAGTATCATATGTAGTAGAAGTTATCCCACATGACATTCTGCTGACATTAAAAAGAAATGTCAGTTCATGTGTCATAATCAACTAAAGATAGTCCTATTAATCCCATTATCTTTTTTATGCTTTATAGACATCATTGACCTAAGCGGCATCCCACAGTTTATACATTGTTCACACCTCTTATTGTGTAATTTGCAGACTGACCACTTTGTTACCATAACACACTGTATTTTGTTTGCACCCCCAGTTGAAAGCTGGTGTGAGTCCATCAGGCAGTCTTCCATGCTTCAAAAGTTAATATGTGAATAGTGAAACCAATTATCTGGACTGTTCTTTTATGAAATGCTTTCTTAGAATCAGGTGTGTTTTGTTCAAATGAGGGTTAACCATTATTAACTGCTACTGAACTGAGCTAGACAGACAATGCCAAAGCAACAAAGGCAGCATGCTTCAAAGAGCATTCATGCAGTATGAGCAATTAAATCAGGCAAGAGATGGTCACCACTAAATGAGCGACCACTTAGCAAGCTTGATTGGCTTGATGATTGTGCAACTGCAATGGTCATTGTGCAGTACACAAAGTGATGAATTAAAATGTGTCACAGATTGGCCAACCATTGGATGGGTCTTGTCTAGTTATGATTGTTGGTTGTATAACATTACTGCAAGGAGGCACGCAAAATGTTGAAAGGTGACAGTGATGACCTTCATAGACTTGCCTTCTTTACACTTCGCATTTTCAGTAAGTGGGCAGAGCAGACTTGGCACTGTGACTGAGCATATTGATAACAGTTTAGATAATTCCTGTTAAAAATCAGGTGGATGTTATTTATGGAAATCTTTTTCCAACCATCTTGGTTAAGCAGGATGTTTCCCACTTACATGTATGCATTTAAATAATAAAAATTCCATTCCCAAGAATTGTCTTACTTGTGCAGAACATCCACTCTATATGTAGGCATATTCAGGTTTTCATTATTTTTAACTGAGGTCAAGAGGGAAGGGGATTTATAGGGATGAATTATTTTTGTTCTGTAGCACTGGATGGTTGCAGCTTTTGGATAAGCAGCCTCCCAATTCAGAAATGTTTCCTAATTCTCTCTCAGAATGGATGTCTATGGAAAAGCTGGGCAGGTTCACTTTGGCATTTGCACAAAATGGTTCAGATATCCTATAAATTAAGATTCCTGGATGCATATACTGCCAAATTCTGTAAGAGGGGTATAGAAAAGTACATCACACTGGACCTTGAGGTTGAACAGGCCCTGAAATATTACATTTTTTTAATTATTATTCTTATCTTATCCACATCTGCATGTTATTTATGCAGACAGAATTTACCAATTATGCAGCAGAATGCATCAGTGCATGAACTGGTGTAATTTTTGCATTATGCTGTCAGACTTATCAGTCTTATCCTGCCAGAACACATCATTGTTGGTGGGTAGATTTATGTATTTTTGATATAAGCAGTGTCAAGTTACAAAGCAGATTGCTCTTGTTCCATGCAGAGCAAATTGCTTTGGTCCAGACAATACAAAGCAAACTGCCAGTGTGCACCTCATGATTAAAAACTGTGATGGTAATTGTACTTACAGTTAGGTGAGTTTATTGGGCACCGCTGAGATCCTGTAGGTGATGTCTTTTGTTATTTATATGACTCATTAAAACATTATCCATAAATAGTGATATTTGGGTTTTGTTTTTTCTCACATACTCTGTGCCCTAGTCTGTCCTCCTCTCACATTCTGATTTGGCATTCCTCTGTTACAATCAAAATGCATAGAAAACAAAAGCAGCAGCTTGGTCTGTTAAATTTTATTAGCATTCTAGAAACCCAATCCATGTAACACATAACCTGTGAGGAAAAATGAACCATGTTGTAAAGTAAGATGAGTTATTAGTTAAAGTAATGAGGGACAAGTAAGACAGAATCTAGGGTTAAGCACTTATTACTAGTGAGGTTAGCTTGGTCAGTTGATGCAGGTTTTCAATCATTTAAATGTTAATATTTTTGTTAATGTTAATTCTCATGATTTGTTAGTAATTAACATGACATGAAAAATTTTGTTATTTACGATAGAAACAAACAGTTGAGGTGATGTTTAAAATTTAAAGATTAGGCCTTAAAATTACAATGACTCACTAATCCCAGATTTTCAAATTTGATCAGTGTGATAATTAGCATGAGGAAAAAAGTAAAGTCTTGAGAAACTTCCTTAAAGACCCCAAATAGTAATTTTTACTGACTGCCGCAAGTACTTGCATTTTCTTTCCAATTTGTTGATTCATCGGCGACGGAAACAATTAATATAACAGCTGACTCAGGCCATCATATTATAAGATCCACTCTAAAACAGAAAGTGCAGAATAAGGAAAAGACAATAGCTTTATTTTAATTAAATAATTGATACACTTCATTAAATTCCATGAAGTAACAATCCTACTGCTCAAATTACCCTGTGCCATCAAATTCCAAAATGCTCCATCCCAACACTATGAGCAACATCAAGGGTTGCAAATCACAATTAATTTTAAAGCACTCTTAAAACCTAAGGAAAAGCTAACACATGGACACTTGTGAGTCAAGATCTAAGTGTAGTCCAGCCCCTTTGGAGTGTCAGGAAATTAAAAGGAGTGGAATTACTTAATACAATAATAGAAGGGGGTGGAGGGGGAGAAATCATTGTCTGAAGATCCTCTAATTGTCTCAATCTCTGGTGCGAGAGTTTCCACTCTATCCAAGAAAAATCAAATACTGTGGGCTGTATTAAGAGTTGAATGAGTCTAATTATCATCTACTATCCATTCTTAGTCTTTCTGAGGTGAGGTTTCCAAAGGTCTACCAAAATACTGCACTCTAGGGCCAATGGCATATTCTAGTGGAGCAGTAGTCACAGAGTTTCAGAACTGGCACTACAAGGTGCTAAAGATGTTTGGAATGTATGAGGTATTGTAAATCTACCTAAGAAATACAGTAATGATGTTATTGTAATGAAGCTATGTCATCAAATTTCAATTACAGTAACAAAAATAAATGTTCAAACTTCTACAAAAGAACGAGCCGCTTGACTTGTGCTTTCAAATTCCAAATGTAACATTCCAGGATTCCATGCACTACCAGGTTGTTTATAAACACTGCAAACTGTACTCGCATGAAACACAATCACATCTAAATAGTAGTAAAAGACCATAAGCTCTCAACAACTTGCAAACTGCTGTGGAAAGAAAGTTCCTATGCAGTTCAATCCAAAACCTCATGGACTGCAACATCTAGATCACATGCTATCAAGTGCTCATAGCTACAATATTCCCACTGGGAAATAACCCAATATCCTGAGGTGTTTTAATCTGTGAGAAACATGACACTGTAGATCACTTGATTAATTGTAGATGTCTAGTCAATGCTAATGATAACCAGTCAAGTATACAGTAAAAGTCCATTAAACCTGCTGGAACCAGATTCATCATTTCGTAATGATGGTACTTCACATTTAAAAGAGTGCCTTCTACATTTTTTTTAGAATATTTATTCTTTTAAAAAAGCAAACAGTGATTAAGCAAATAAGCAAAAGCAGGGTTTAGCCTTATGAAATATGAATTCTTCAAATGAAATAACTACGTGTAAGAAACAAAGTGTGCATTTCATGTGATCTGAACAACCAATGTGACTAATGTAGAGCTATAATGCATCCAAATAACTGGTTATGAGAAAAAAAAAAATTATGTGCTTTAAAAATATCTTAGCAAATAGTGCCATTTGGTGCTAAATTACTCTATTTCACTTTTGTTCTATTTTTTTTTCTTTTTTAATTTGGCATAATAATGCATTCCAGTACTTGTTCCTTCCTCACAGCCATTATCTGTAACAGTTACATGCAATTAATATTCTTCAAAGCACATTAACAAACACTGATTGTTACAAAATCATCTTCGAATTTACCTTTAACTGAACTTGGTCAATAGTTCACTATGTAACTGGCTGTCATGAAAACAAACAATAAAGAAACCCTCTCAACTAAAAGGTATTTTAGTATCTTTCTAACTATTATAAAACGTTGTGTTTTTACATTTTTATATTTCTTCACTACTTTCGGATTAACTAGCTTCAGCTTAACCACTGCACACAATACTGAGAGCTTACCATGGCATGAGAAAGGGTCACCAACAATCTGTAAGAAGGCATATAACTTGTGCTAAGTCAAGTGTGCAGCACTGCGACTTAAAAAGTTTAAATCAGATTTATGCACAGGCATAATTTCATTAAGTTCAAATATAGTTCATGGCATCACATATTTATTCATGTATAATCATGCCAAAATGTTTGTCATAAATTATCCTCATTTGAGTCATTTCCTACTACTATCCTTTGCACACCCCACATCAACAGAGCATCCACACAAAATTGATTATAAATATAAACGTAATTCATGTAAACCATTAAAAATTAGATGAACATACAAACTATCTGCATGTGGAGGTGATAACAAAATATTACATTAATGTCCTCAACTTTATAACAGTTTCATATCATTCCTCTGGTTCTTTTTGAAATTTTCAAAGCATCATGCACGAACATACCTACCAAATTCAGTACTATATACACATACAGGATCTCCTCCTCTGGATTTTTAACCGTATTTCCAGAGCCTGACCATAAACACTCTCTGTATTTCCAGAGCCTGACAATATACGCTCTCTTCCTCTCATCTCTGTCAGCACATCTTTTGGCCTATTTCTCTGACCACCTCAATATGAAAATTGCAGGATAACCAGAGTCCACTGAACAACATACAAAATATATGCCTCTAAATTTGAAACAAGACACACAAAATTACTATGATGACTTTCACTTTTCAGCCTCTCAGTATACAAAGAAGTTAACCGTCTATAACAAATACAAATGCAAGCAAAAAAAAAAATTTGAATTTTCGTTGTGTTATGAAGGTGTAACGAGAATAAGCAATATTCTAGCAACATTCAAATTTATCATTTATGAGCCTCTGGTCATTGCTTCTCTCTGCAACTGGATTTCTTGAAAGTCTTATAAGAATGAGTGCAATAAAAAGACACTAAGTCAAAAAGCAATGGCAGACGAGTGATTAAGGGCAGAGAAAACAATATGACAAGCATATACACTGGTCAGAAATGTGGTCCACACTTTAATCCACATAACATTCTTGAATGAAACATTTTCAATAGCTGCAAAAGACATTAAGACACAGAACTGTCTGAATATCTTCTAGGAACAATCTCTTAAATTTTGAAACCAATATTGGATTAGGTACATCAAAATGTGAGCACTTCACGGACATTAAGATAGTCTTATATTTCAGATATTTAGAGCTTATATTTCAGATAACAACTCCCAAAACTACTGTGTAAAAGCATTATTATCATTACTTAAATGTGTCAGACCTATTCTTTTTTACAGCTCAGAAGTGATTTCTTGTTTTCTGCCTTGAATATATCTAAGCTACCCAATCAGCAGACTTCCTAAAACACTCATCTTAATTCACATGAAACAAATTATTTCTGTTTGGTCTTCGCTTTTATAACAAAATCACTGAATATTTCAGAAAGTGAAAACACAATAATCTAGCTTGGGACGTCAAATCTACAGAGATTCTTGGTAGGAGATCAAATGCTATTTGAAATCCATGCTGTGATTTGGCCAATATGTGACAGAAAAATTATAAACACTGCAATCCACACATTCATTCTTTCCTCAAACAACTTCTGCAACATTCATTCAGAAAATACACGGATACATAAAAAGAAAATAGAAAGAGATCAGCTTAGCAGGAAAACACTGCACATCATCAGTGAAATATCACAGATGTCAGAATGTCACGGGATACCAACTAGGTTTGCAACAAGAACATGACCAAGTGTCAATACTGTGAACAGAGGCCAGAGCTTGTAATCACTCTCCCAGTGGTCCTATCAGGATCACATGAACATATTAAAAAAAAAAATGCACCTGATTTCATGTTGATTTCAATGATGGCAAAAAATGGCATCACTAACTAAAATGCCATTGCCTCCAAATTCTGGCTTTACTGCTGAATAGTTGGAGAAAGGATTCACCAGAACAGCAATAATAGGCAGAGGTTAATATTGATTTCTGTTAAAGACATAAAATCTTGTGTCACTGATTAAAATGCAAATAACATGCAAATATTTTGTTCAAATCAACAAATTTCACTGCCGTGAAAAGGCTTAACCCTCATGATGCGGTAATAGCATATATTCTACCATCTGCTTGCTTTGCTTGAGAGTGGCAGTAAAATAAATGCGCATCTCTTTGCAGAGCACAGAGCGTGATGGTAGAATTTTGCACCCAATTGCCACCTGACCTGCTGGCAGACAATATGTGCAACAGTGATTATCCTTAACAATGATCACACAGCCAAGCAGCCTTGCGTTACAAGAGTTAAAGCTTATTCACAAGCCATTCTGTTTTACATAAGTCAGAAAAAAATAGCTAACCCATAACAAATTTGTCACAGGAAGGTATGAGGTGGAGCAGTGTATGAGGATGAAGTTCAAAGAGGTGAGTGAGCAATCGTGATGATGATCTTATATTTCATAAAGAAGTGACAGCCATAGTCTTTTCTTGTTGTAAATTGAATAAAGTTATCTCTTATCTGTCCCATATTTGGGCTCACATGTATTATCCTCTTCAAAAAAAAACAACAACATATTTACCTGACTTCAGTAAATCAGTTATACATGTATATGCGATACAAAATGTAGAAAATCTTTGTTACAACAATTTTTTGACCTAGGGTATCAGCCATGCTAACCATCATTTTTCGACAAGACAATGTTAAGGACAGGATTCACAGAATCAGTTGGGATAACCAGGTGGCCAGTTCAACAAAGCAATGTGTAAAATGAGTTTTAATGTAATAAAACAACATCATCTGAAAAATCTAACTCTGAAAGGCAGGACTAGGGTAGTTACATTGGGAAAATGTTCATCAATATGGCAGTTTCTGTTTCACCGTTTAAAGCTATTAACATTCTAAAGGCAACTATATTAACATCAACAGTTTGGTAAAAACATCAGTCCATAAACAAATGAACACTTGTACATGAACTTGTCCTCAACAGCAAACGAACAGTCCTATATAAATAAGTCATCCACTCCAGCTTCATCTGTCATACTGTATTTGTAATATCAGTACCCAGTGACCATTTCAATAGTATTCCTGATGGAAAATTCTAAGTTAGCAGGAGGCAAATAATGTATTAGAAAGTATCTGGACATGAAGACTGGCTCACAACGATAGTGATGATGATGATGATGATGATGATGATGCCATGGTTGTGTGGGAAAGGATGGGATACTGATAGTGCACCTTTTGTTCATTAGTGGTCATGATGAGAAATCCAGACATTTTTTAATGGTGTTCAATATAGTATGCCTTTTTTTTTTAAAACCACAACCCAGGGAATGATGCAATGCTATCTTTTAAAACTGAAAATCAACACAAGATGTCACATGAAGTGTTTCAAAAACAAAGAACTTTTATCTTGTGGCTTCATTACAAGTGTGGTGGTCAACAGACTCATTGAAGTACATGTCTCATCATTGTCTCTTCAATAGTTCAAACTTTCACAAAAGCACAGTCTTTAGCTAATGAACTTAATTGCATCTAGTTCAAATTTATTATCCTAGTACAGGTTTTCATCAGGTCCAGGATTTCATGGCACTTAAAGATTCACACCCTGCAAGATGTGATGAGGATTTCTTTGTTTCATTTTGTAAAGTTAATAGAATGCACTGAAAAAAATGCATCATCTTACTGCATCATAGCTCTTGTCAGCATCCACTAGCCCCATTGCCCCTCTCTACCATGACACTAAACAAAAAACCACAAGTAAAAGATAAGTTTCACAGATACATTACATCTAGGATTGTTAATCTCAGAATTTATAATTGTGGTATAAATACTCTTTACCTCCTCTCAGTAATGAGTACAGTCAAAAATTACCTCAGACTGAAAGTAATGACTTTGTACTTAAATGACTAAACTCTAGTATTGTTTCTCTTTAAGTTCCATTTTTTATCAATGTAGTTTAGATTTTTTTTCCATCTCTTTTAAACAATTCACAAAATACATCACTACTAACGTAAGCGCCACCATATGACAATGTCAGTCAAGAGATAAATCCTTCAGTTTCCTAGCCATCAATGTACAATATTCTACAGGGGCCCATCACTGGTGAAATCTGATAATCGAACACAAATATGCTGATTAACAAGACACAGCTGTACCAAAAATTAGTTGGGGTCCATCCAAGCCTCAAAAATTGTCATCTTTCTGATCCATTTTCAATTCTTTAATAACTTTTACACAGTGCTGTTCTCAAGTAGCAGCTATCGGCAGGGAATATCCCTCTGTGTGACCTTGTTCTGACATCGACTCAGAATTAATTGAAGTCAAGAAATGGAGAGCATTATGGGACCTATTTTCTTTTACTCACATTCTGCCAGCTTTTTAAATGTTAAAGTCAAATTTGCATTTTTCTTCTCATTGACATAATTTCTAATTCCAAGAACAATAACTTGTAAAGCTGAATTACCATCTTCCCTCTGTCAGTGTCTCCAGTGATTCTCCTACTATTCCAATATGTATCTAATTAATCCTATTTGTGACCAACTGGTGCCAAAGGTATTGGAGACAAACGGAAGCAGAAGAGAGTCAAATAAGACAATTGCATGACATAGAAAATAACCACAGCGTAAAGAATTCTAAATCAAAGTCACATGGCAAAATTACTTGGTTGATTTTTCACAAAATTTAAGTTATATTTAATCAGGGTAGTCTCTGAAACATACATATCCAGCATGACTGAAAAGGAATGGGTATTAGAAAAGTCTAGGTCTAACACGACCTCTTAGGATGTAATAAAGGTCACAATTTACAAATCTGATTCATGTTAGTAGGGTAGTTACAGAGATGTTCATTGTGAGCCCATTTTGCATAAAACTAAGGAACTTGTACTCAGTAAACAAAGTTGGGGTAATACCAACAATGTTTTCCAGTACAAGTGAGAGATTTGTTGACATCTGATGCGAACAATCCAATCTTATGAGCGGTGGTGTAGAGGATGTGTGTTTTGACACTTTGTGACAAAAAAAACCGAGTTATAAAAATCCCGTGCATGGCCAAAAGGACTCTTAACATCAGAACAGCATTTGTCTTCCCGCAAAACTCATGTATCCGAGTGTGAAAAGAAATACACAGTGAAATGATTAGTTGTTAGACCTCAAGGCAGAATCAAAACTATAATGTGACCATGGCCTTGAATCTGAGATTATAGGCTCCCAAGAATTGCATTAGTATCACTATATAGTAGTGCAAATTTTATAAAATTAAATATCCTTGTGAGTAATATCCTTGTGATCCTTTTTTCCTGTCTGTGCCAAGATACTACAACTGGCCCAGACAAAACCACATGTTATGATGTATTAATATTTACTGAAACCAAAACTTACTTGTACCTTTAAGGCCATTATGTGCCTCATGTCCTAGCAATGACACATGACAATGCTGTACCATTACACAATTGAGCTGAACTCATTTATTGAGATTCTTATTTATTTATGACAAGTTCATTCTTTGTCCAAGTGACCTAACCTAATAATCACCATAAACTGCCTGTGCCCTGTTACACACATACTACTACAACATATAAAAACTTATCAGCAGTATACCTCATGAAAATGGGACCCATCAATGGCCTAAAACTTCCAACAAATAGTTTCTGAGAATAACTCTGTCAATGGAATTAAATGACAATCACAGCCCAAACCTGAGGCAAACTTGAGGCCTCTCATATCATATTTGGTTTATTTACCTAATGTATTAAATGCCAAAGTAAATGCATATGTCAGTTTCCCTTATACACGAGATACTTTTTTTAACATCACAATTAGTGAGCCTATAACATACTGCATCAACAATCAATAGCCTACACTTCAGACAATAATACTGTCACTAAACAAAGTCTTTCTTTCTTGGTCTTTGTGGGTTTCATGATTCCATGTGTCCAAAGGACCCAACCCTGACCTCCTCACAACCCCTTGTTGAAATAGACAATCGTGGGAGCGTTGGGTAAGGCTTGCAGTTTGTCTCTAAGCTCAGGTTCTAGATTTGCCACTGCCATTGAGCTGTACAAGAATGAAAAGAATAACGTGTAAATATAGCAAGCAACAACAAAAATTAATACAGAATAGAAAAATATAAATCTCGCACGTTTCAAGATACTCTTGAATATCTTACTAACTGTAAGGCTGTCTTAACTTTGAAGAAGGGAATCTACTGAGAGTGAATGATGGTATAATAATAATGTGGTTTATAAATCTTGTATCCAGGCTTATGCCTGCTCATGCAACTTCACACTATTAATACCCCAGCAGGCTTCATCATTCTAAGATTTTTTCAGCTATCTCCAGAGCATATGTGTCACTGCTGCTTACAGGTACTGATTACTAGAATTGTGACAATACCTTCCACTGTCTATAGCCAGGTACTTTTACAAATGGAGACAATGAGAAAAATAAGAATGAGATATTTTCCCATCAACGTGACCATGGCAGGAATCAAACCCATGACCTTCAGATCTTGAGCCGAATGCTGTAACCATTCACTAAGCTGCTCCATACAATTTCAGCTTCATATTTCCAACAAAACACCAACAATTATCCCCTGACCAGAAGGCTGAAATTTCTTGACCACAATCTTAAAGCTGAGAATTTGCAATGTTCATAATGACATACAGACAAGACTAAATATCACCAGTTTTGTTTTTTTTTCAAACGTACCTTTTTTGTGGGAAGAGAGCACAGCACAATGGGGTGGCAAAAACCAATCTGGAGAAATAGATGGAGAATCTAGCATGCTTTTACATATGAAATACATGAATTAATTTTCTGGTCTCTATGTCCATTTATCTCATACTAATGTGAATACAGTCAACTCCGCTTAATCGCCCTTCCTCAGGATCACAGAAAAAGTGGGCGATTAAGCGGAGAGGCCATTAAGCAAAGAAGGTAATTTCTGCCCTATTTTTGGTAATGGGGTTAAATTTCTTTGAAGTCATCGTTTGATGCCATGCACTGACACCTTCTCGCCGCCAGACTCTGGACAGACTTAAGTTTGACAATGTTGTAGCACACAAAATGTTTGATCTTCGCGGTCTCTCTCAGTGGCCACTTCGCAGTAGCCAGCAGACAATAAGAAGTAGGATGGCACGGTCGGGATCGACCGTTCATCCACATGACACATTCTCTGATCTAGCCGAAATCCACCAGACAGGTGCAAAATGAAGTTTACATTCTCCGCCTCGCTGAGACAGAAGGAGTGGGGTGAGGAGACTACACGGCTTTCGCGGCATTAGCATTATCAGACTGGGGACGGCAGTGATGCGTAGCGTAGGACAAAGGGGGACAAGGGGAGGGGAAATTGAGGAGGTATGGCTTATCACACTTATTTCAGCGTGGCAGCTGTCACTCAGTCAACCGGTCTGCCATCCATCGCACAGTTAAACCGTCTGTGTACATATTTGTTTGTCAACTGTAATCCTCCAACCGCTGATCTTTGAATTCAGGGGCACTGAAGAGTGGTCGATTATCAGGAGTGAGAGGCGATTATCCAGTGACTTTTGTATAGAAAAAATGCGGTTTCCTGAGAAACGATGCGATTAAGTAGAAAATGCGATTAAGCGGAAGGCGATGAAGCAGAGTCTACTGTACTAGCAAGAGAAAGAAATATGTGACATTCAATTTGTCACTGCTCTCTAGTACTGATAAATCAATAATCTTGTTCACATGATGAAAGAAACATAAAATATTTATGCCTAATTAACCATTAGTATTTTAGTTTAGGTGAATTTGATGAAGGCTACTCCAAAGAGAAAGTTTATCAAATATCACTAAACAAACAGGAAAACTGATGTTTGATTAATTCTCAATTAACTTACAGGAAACCAATGAGAGACACTTGTATGGGAGCATTCAGCCACGGCCTCTTCTGCAATAATGTCCCCGTCTTTTCCAAGTGGTTCATGATAAATGGAGGTATCACTGAAATGTTTAAATACATGAATCATTTTGTTTTTTTCTCTTTAAGAGGAAACATAGTAATTCAATCCAAAACAGAAACTAGCAAAGATTTCTTGCAAATGTCCTGGGCTGGCATTATGTAAACCTAATATCGTGTTTAAAGTGGTGGCAAATCTTCACATTTACAAGAATCATATAAAGGTGAGTCACTTTTCCTGATGGGATGAAGTGATGAACTGAAACTTTGACTGGACAAAGAGCTTTTTTCATTTATGCTCCTTTCTTTTATGCGCCTTTCTTTTTAAGATTAAAAAAAAAAAGGCCAAAAAGCTTTTAAGAACATGACTGGTTTGTCACTGAATCATACTTGCTATACCCATATTTATAGCTTGTGGTTTTTTTCTGACCAAATTCAGATAATTCTACATATGAATCAAAGTCACTAAAATCCATACCTGAGCCATCCTTAATGATCTGCTAAAGCTCATTTTGAAGTAGCCAAAATAGCCATAAAAACACTAAGAAATCAGCAGAAATTTGACCACACCAATCCCTTTAGCTTTTACTTCATAAACATAACTTCTGGTCCTATCTAAAGAGGACTGGAATGGAGCAGATAAATAGCTCTAACACACATTCATAACAATTTCTGCAAGCTTTACAGAGTTTACATGGCATACAATGCTAAGAAATGTCATTGCGCAAGGGTTGCAGAAATCATTCCCAAAGAATATTTATGCATCCTACAACAGCTGTGGAAATGACCATAAGAGAATTGTTCTACTTTCTAAACTGTCTCTTCCACTCCATCAAGACACTATTTCAGATTTAAATTCAATGAAAATTTAATTAGATCTCGGCACCACCTAAGACTGGCACTTTCAGATCTGAGACACTTGGGTTTGCAAACAATAAAGTCTATGACATGCAGCAAAATCTTAACGCATACAGTAAAATTTCATAAATATACCTCTCAACATTTTCTTCTCACCACTGAGATTACTCTGCAAAAAAACAAAAACCTGCATGCAGATTCAAAGAGACTAGAAATCTCCTTCACTGAGCTAATTTTTATCTATGCTTACGGGCTTTTTTTCCCTTAATGTTGTTTCCTCCTCAGATAATGTTTACAACTTACACATTCCAGGCATAGCCATAATCACCCTGGACACTACAACTTGGGCAATAGCCTTAGTAGCAGCACGGGTCGACTCCCCAACTCTGTTCCCATTTTCATCAAATACAGGGATGCCACTCATGATCTCTCTGTTTGGGAATACAAGACATAAAAAAATGATAATGACCAAAGAATGGTCATAAAATACAAGTCTGAAGAGAAATGAGTGTGCCATACCCTTAAAATAGCTGGAAGTGTGCCAATTACTGAAGAATATCAAGAGGTCTCAGTCTACTCTATTACAACAAGGAAAAGGGTTCCTTCATAACTGAGGGAACATGGGAGGACAGGAGTCAGAAGAAGAACAGAATGGCAGAAGGCATGTGCAACAACAGAGATAATGAAAACCGGGGTTAACAGATCATCTACCAACACAAGTGATGGCCTATTTAGAGGTCTGAGTACAGGACTATGCTGATCTAGAACAAGTATGGTCTTTGAAGAAGTGAACGAGCATGTCATATTCTATTGCAGCGCGCATCATCCTTTCATACACCAATACATTTTGAAAAAGTGTAAAATAGTGTACTTTTTTATAATAATGGCGGTGATCTGAAAAAAACATTATCTAAATACTTTGTTACTTCAATCACCATATTTTATATATCTATCTAATATACACTGTTATTGATGGAACATGCTTAAAAAAAGACTTGCAAAATTTTGATCAAAATTGTCCAAAAATCAAGCAATTATTTACAAAAAAATGGTTTTTATTTTGAAACAGACTCTTGGACAGATTCATTTGACAGGTGACATGGGTAGTATTTAATGAAATGTCTGAAACAAATGCAATTTTATAAATCATATCTTTAAAGAATAGTAAGATTAGAATCACTGCAGATTGCCGAGGCAATGAAAGCTTCACACATCCCGTGGGGTCAACTTTATACTCCATGTTACACATCCTCACACAAGATTGCCCACTGTCCTTGTCCTTTCAACAAATGAACTGGATTTAGCAGGAAAATTTCAAATAGTTGAATCTGGTTAATCTTACTTGCTCCTCATGCATGGAATGTTGATGCAATTTGCAGATGCCACTGCAGCAAATGGTACAAAGCGACCAATCAATGGAGGCATTTTCTGAAAAATAAATTTATAGGTTAGGTAATATACGAATTAAAATTCCTTAAATCTTATCTCTTGCCACTCCCAGATGACAAAGATACCTAACAAAATAATTACTCTCAACACAAAACTGCACACATGATCGTCATTGCATGTAGTTTTAAATTTTACTTTCCCAACAAAATCTGATGTAAACATGCTGATCTGCTGTTCTTTCAAATGCTCTTATTACACTGGAATCCATTTAAATTGGCCTCAGTAACAATGGGAACCCGGTTATAGCAACAGAATTTTACATCCCCGTTTTCCCCTATTTTTAATTATTATTAAAATAACCTTATTATGACAGGCCTGGAAGAGCACAAGTATGGTTATTACAGCAAAACTTCCTTACCCACAGTACAAATTCTCGATGCCTCCATGAAATCAAGCTAAAATAATTGTTTATTTGCAACTTGCACCTTGATTTTTTCAGCAAGCCATGTTTGACAGATGAACAAGGTCTTGAGTTTGTAACTGTTGCCTACTCAGTATTTTTACTAAGGCTATGAGGTGATTCCCTTGGCATAATATCTCAACTCTCAAACAACAATGCATGGTTAGAATGGCCAAATTTTGAAAGTCCCAATGACCTCATTATGATCAAGTTCTACAGTATTCAGTTTCAGTTCTAAGCCGACCTCCTGCAGCAGAGCTTAAGGAATGCCTCTTTACCTAATGAAAAGAAAATCTCTCTCTCTCTCTCTTTCTCATAAGCAGAGTATTACAGCTGTCTTTGAATATGTTACCAATGCTGCAATGTTGGGACAAAAGTAACATTTGTCTGCAAAGCAAGTATTATTATGAGCAAACTCCTTTATATATGTAGGAATAAGGGCAGATATCTCATCCTAATATTCTCCAGTAAGGGAGACTATATATGCATGATGGCATTCCCCCACTCTGTCAGTAATCAAAATCCCATCTCCTTTTCCTTGCCTTCCCCCACTAGTCCATGA
Source organism: Ellobium chinense (assembly GCA_033807755.1). Classification (NCBI taxonomy): domain Eukaryota; kingdom Metazoa; phylum Mollusca; class Gastropoda; order Ellobiida; family Ellobiidae; genus Ellobium; species Ellobium chinense. Next base: position 1,336,864 of record JAWQUT010000160.1, read on the forward strand.
TACAATATAATGCCTGTACATATACACGGATTTGTCTTCATACCTTGACTAAGTTATTCAGGGTTAATGCTGTTGTGACGGCACCACCAGTGGCCAACACATAGGATGTTCCTAGCTGTCTGGAAAGTAAGAACAACAGAAAGAAACAATTGATTTTCAATGAGATACTTACATGGTAAATAGTACAATTATAAATGCCTTCATAGAGCCAATCTTGAGACCCAGTCAATATCAGTTATCTGGATATAAATCTAGTTGCATATCATGAACATTGAATTGCATGCCTAATTAGGGAAGCAACTCTTTTAAGCGCATGAAGTTCATTTTAAATGCTAGTAGCGCAGATATCTTTCCATCAAGCTTCAACAGTATGGAGTGACATCAATAAAGTAAAATAAATAACTTCTCTTAAATCACATGAAAATATGTTTCCAGCTGTTGTTTCAAATTTCCCAATATCAACAAGTATCAAGAGGGAGACTTTACATACTTGGAGAGCTGCAATGTTGCATGTCTTTTATAGTATGCTAAGGCATGAATTATATCGAAGTGTATCAATTGAAGATACAGCACTGCCACTTTGTAACAAGTCACTAAGAAAACTCAGTAATAATCTCTCCTATCAGAATAGGGGTAGTGTACAGTGATCCTGAAGACTAGAACCTTCTTGAAGCTTAATCCTAGAGACCAACCGCATTGAAATGATAAATATTAATTTACATAAATCTTCACTTACTTAGCCGATATTGGTGTGTCCCCACTCCGGTTGGTATAGTTGACAATGGCGTTGAATGTCTGATTGAACCACTGCCAAAAGACTACTGCAGGTGTGGTCCTGTAACAACAATATCACCATCACATAAATTTAACATATTACCCATCAACAACAGGAAATCTATATTTATTGTGTAAGATTTTCATCCTATATAATACATATGTCCAGTCAGATACATAAAGAAACCTCGTCAAAAAAATATTCTGTTCTGCTCTTATAACTTTTCAGGCTGTGGTCCTCATCTCGTCACCACACCAAAACATAATGTCTTGTACTAGATATATATCAAAATGTAGTTTTTTGATGATAACAGCCTGAATGATTAATACAGAATGCAAACACTGAAATTTCAGAGTGCTGCAACATAAATTCTAAGTATACAAGCATGCATTTCCTCCTACACCTTCCCAGTGACAAACCCAATCACCATCTATAACATTATACTAGAAATATTATGAAATATAATAACTTTTCAAAATATACCCATTCTTATTCAGTGTGAGGCACTTTATTTCTCAGCATTTAAGTGCCTCAGCCTATTTCACATTAAAACAAAAGTGCTTTATCCTTTCAGCATATAACATACTTAGTATCTAATCTTGCAAGTTCTGATATTTTAACACCTATATCACACTCTCATGTTTAAATATAACAGACGACTTCTTTCAAAGTAAAGTGATTTGGAAGACTGAACACAAGTCTTTTATATGAGCACAATCCCATCATGACAAGTATCTTACTTATAAAATGTCATCATGCAGCCTGTGATGGTCATATTCATAGGCACCTGTGCTGACATTCTTCCTATGATTATCATCTTTTCCTTTGTGTCAGGGTGGAAAGCTGAGTCATACAAATGCTTGGCTTGCCACAACTTATCCTCTGTCAGGTCAGAGATTACCTCCCCTCTCCTATACAACCAGAAAAATAAAATGATTTTAATTGCAAAAGGCACAAGAAGAAGACAGTGGTGAGTAGCTGTAGTAGCTAATACTATTGAATGAGAGAAACTGCTGAGTGACTTATATACCACAGTATGTCACCTCCCAATCGAATTAACACCAAATTCTAATTGCCTGATTCTCTTTTTCATTTAAGAATTCATCAAGTCTTCAGCTCTAATTTAAGGCATACAGAAAAGACTGACTTATAGTATTTTGAAAATAAGCAGCAATTCTAATTCCCATTCCAAAGGTTTCAAGAGGTCATAGTGATCTTATGCTTTATCTTTAATCTTCTTATGTTAATCTCCTATAATCTCTCCCACCAGGGGCCTTTAGCTGTCACACTATACAGTCCGATCCGAATGTAACAAAAAAGAGTCGAATAGTTCATTTTCTATTACCAACATGCCATTTGCACAGATTATAGAGCAAATTTTTCTGAATCAGAATTGAAGGGGCTCCATGTTCAACTCTGACTTTGAAAGAAGATATAGAGGTTCAAAAATTAAATTTTGTAGTCAAGCGGGAGACCAAAATGGTGTTCCATAGAATCTAATACCTGTAACTCTCAGGTCAGAATGTGCGCTCTTTACACTGATTTATGGCATCGCACCAGACCATGTTCCCCAGTCACAGGGGCAGTTAGCATTGCACCCCTATGAGAACAACCTTCCTCAAATGGTTAATAGGGCAAATATAATGGCATACTGTCTTAAACTTCAAATTGACTTTTGAAGTGGTGAGAATTTGTTTTGCACTATCTGTCGAGTGTTCTTAAGAGATTGATACAGATATTTGCTTTAAGTTCATCAGCATCAAGTCATTTTTAATTCAGCCAAAGGTAGGTGCTAATTTATTGTACCTTCTTTTATAACATATCCAGCATTTGTGTGCTTGATAATGTGCATTGCTGGTCTTTTTCCTTGGAAGGCCAAAGGAGACACGCAAACTCTAGTCTCTTATAGTCTCATCGTAACACATGTAAAACAACATGATTGCTAAGTCGGGAATATTTAAAACTTCACCAAAATCTGGGATTCCTCGAAGTGTGAAAGGGTGCCAATATGGGAATTATTCATATTGATTTAAGCTGAAAAGAACAAGTGCTTAGGATCTGTGTGTAAACATAGAGACAAGAAACTAAACAGCAGTCTTTTTTTTTATTTTATTATTTTTATTTAATTAACTTACAATTTAAAAATATATTCCGTACTGTTACAATCCCAGCCCGAAATGTTTCTTTCTTGCATAAAATGCCCATTCTGTGAGTATTATTGCAAGCTAATGATCATCCTTTCCACAGTTCAGCCCCGGTTCTGGTTGGGAGAGGTGAAACAGTTACATCTAACAATACTTTGATTGTTGACGATGAGACCTCTGGGGGGTTACTGAGACGGTAGTCCGTTCGGATGATTCATTTAAGAAGTATGGCATTCCGCACGACCATTCTCACATTATTTTGGCTGGGCAGTGAAATAGAAAAAGTTGTGATTGCTTTACATAATCATCACCATCGTTCGGAACAAAAATATAGTTTTAAAAGCTATTCATTTCCGTCACACTAGTGCCAGTGAAGAATTTCAAAATGGCATTAAAATACACTTTCATATGATAATTTGATATCACAGACATAAAATCAGTAATTTTATGCAAATTTTTCAGGTCAAATATTACCTTTGTTCAGGCTAAGATATATCATTAACGTCATCATACCATCGTTATCGTCATTATTACCGTTAATAATTATTGTGTGTATTTACATTTTGGCTGAGCGAAAGTAGCATTACACAGCATCGCCATTAGACTTAAAGAATGAAGGAAATTGACCCAGTCACGAACTGGTCTCTCTGTTTCAATTGTCAAAAGCAAAAACAAGAGAAACTGACCTATCCTTTAAAGAGCAAGAATGCAACAACCGTGAGGTTACATATAATTCAGTTGCAGTGGATCTGAGACAGTTCGCGGATGCGGACGCTTTGCCATGTTCCACAATGATACATTGCAATCAAGATCCTGACGTTTTGATGGAAGTGCTAGCAGCCATTCAATCGGTATTCCACAAATCCTGCCCTCAAAGATTTCGTCCCTCTAAGTCTAAGAGGCATTACATGTATGTCCTTGCATGTCCCTGTCTGCTATTGCAAGTGAGGACGCTGCTGGTGAAAGAAGACCTACAAGACCTTCATCAGGCAGACTTTTTTTCCAGTGACAACAGCCACCTTCAGCTTGTAGATGTTCGATCCCTTGGCCTGAGTGAGGGGGTCTACACTGCAGAACCAAAAGATTCTAGCCAGTTAAGCAATGAAGACATGGTAGTAACAGAAGTATAATATTTATCGCAAGCCTTGCATCGTCCTACCAGAAACAAAAAAATATGGAAATTCGGCAAAGGACATGTATCTCCAGTCAACGTGAGGAACATTTCAAACTACTTTATATACTTTTTGGAGCTCCCTTGGAGATTTGATTGATTTTGTTACCGAATCACTACAGACATCACGAGACACAAAGCCAGTTTTCAAAATTAATAAGACATATCGATATTATCAATTTATACTGGCACACCTAGAAAACCTGGAATTGACAATCCATCTAGTTTTGTGCACAGAACACATCTGAAAGAACATACCTTGGACAACATTGTTGAGTTAAGTGAACATAAAAGTGGCAGAGACATTTCAACCACAGACAGTCGGGGACGGGCTGTGTGTCAAATAGTTCCGTGCAACCAATTTGGTCACTGCTTCCTGATATGGCAAAAGACCAACCAGGTTGTCATAAAATGCACTTGCAGAAAAAAATATATATGTTCTGCCGTTGCGTGAAAGCTGCATTGCCATGCACACATTTATGCAGTTGTGACGGTCAGTGCTCGAGAGATGATCGAATCTGATCCATTCTATTTCTATACGTGGTATTAATGGTTTGCTAAATCCTTTTCATGTCACGCATACTTTATTAAGTTGACGCTTTCTGCTGATTCAGTTTGGTTACATGTACTTCGTTTTGAATATTCTACAGAATCATTATGTCTGTTGTCTTTAATTATGTCTGTTGTTTCTTCATATTGCCAATAACTTCATGTTTGACTCATAGCATTGTTTGTAGTAGAATATATTTCGCTTCTTAAACTCAGAATATGGCACTAGACTTTTGTATGTTCTACACCATTAATCAGGAACAGTACAAAGTCGGTATTTCTGCCATCTTGTACGACAGAACGGTTGGTGTTAATGTTTGTGATAAATGAAGTGGGCAGCTTTCACTGATTCTAGTAAGTGAACTGCGCTTGAATTCTTTGGGAAAGATAATGCTATTTACAAGCATTATTTCACAAAATGCTTTTCCATCTTTTTTTTGCATTCGTTGAAACAGCCTTTATCTGACCACTACCGTGACTAGCACTGTCTCAGAACACACAATGCTCTCATTAATTCAATCTCTTAAAGTAGGACACGCACAAAAAAAATAATTTTCCGTTTTTCCACAATTTTTCTCTTTAAAAATTATCTTTGGTGCCCTCGAGTCAATTTTGCGAGGAAAGAGCATCGTTCTGTTACCGTGCGCATATGTAATATGATGCAATTAGGAAAGCTAGAGTTACCGGGTTTGGCCCTTGCATCCAGAATTATTCCCCTTCCCCGATCAGCAGAAGCCTACGGCAAAAACGCTGACATCACTTACGTTCCAGCAGTTACAGACACCTCTATCTGACAATATATTATTCAGCTTTTAATTAAGGTTGTGGTATAACAAATTTAAACGTAAAATTTGATAGTGTAATCCAGAAAAAGTATTCTGCATTTTTATTGCCTCAGCATGATTTTGTTTGGCATATCTACTGTTCACAGAGCAATTAAAACATTCACACCAACATGCTATCACTCGTCCACAGAGCACTGGCTAGACAGCTTGGCCATGTGGCAAGAACGTATTTGATGTAAGCTTATGGTCGCCACGCGCGCAGTGGTTGTAACAATTTTGGATAATGTAATCCTGTGGGTTGTCTGGGGCCAGCAGAGGCGTTATATCATTATGATAAACACTTGAAAGACTGTTTTATTGGAATAATATGGTAGCGTATGATTTAATATGGTCTGTAGGACGGTGCAGTCTTCCTTTCAATGATAACAGTATATCCAGCATCTGTTTCCACTTTCAACTTACTGTAGTTTTTTCTTCTTTTTAGCCTTTTTAAAAATCCATTACTTTACCAAAATGATAAATGCCATTAATTATTATAAACTTCTTTTAATCTCAATCAAGATTTTAATGCATCAGAAATGTCAGGACGTGCATCGGCAAACTTGAGATTCGCTAAGTTTGAGTTTGTTTTGAATTGTGTTTCTTGAAAATTATAAGGTATTACGTAACATGAATAAAACAAGTTTTTGTAAACAATAAAATACATTCTCACTGAGTTTTTCAGTCAGCCTGCATTGTTTTTTTCCTGATCCAACATTTCCAAATTCAAATTCCACCCTCTGGATAACCTTACAGGCATTTATTATGTCCTGATCATTACAAGGCTTTGATGACGTCATAAAATCATAACCAGGCAGGGTACAACCTGGAGCCCCTTAAAATTTTGATCTACATTAGATAGGCAACCTATGTGTCAAGTGGCATGTTGGTAATAGAAAATGAACTATTGTTGCACATTCGGACCGGACTAATATTCAGTTTGATATGACCATGAGCAGTCATCATTTTCTCTTGGCCAATTTGAGACCAAATTGGTAAGTAAAAGCTTATTCTTTGTCTGCTATCCATCATGCCTGGACTTGAATTTCCTAAAAATGGTTTTAAACAATCTCAAATACACGTAAAATGACAAGCATTTTGTATCTGCTTGCCCTCTCAATCTATCCTAAACATCCTGACATGACAATACTTGCCTATCGGCAAACTTTCAATGGCTCAAATAAATAAAAATGTGAGTGGGAGTATCCATGGGCCTGCGGACACAAAATCAGTGATGCTTAATAATAAACAATATACACTTTATCATTTTTAGACATCACTGATTTTGATTTACTAATAAAATAAATGCCAATCCATTTCCATAATGCTTTTGCTATGAATGATGAAATTAGTTTCTTTTTACTTGGCTTGTTAATCAAAATCTCATACAAAGCATTAAATGGGACTGACAGATTTCAAAACTTATCCTTGGAATGGGTGCCTCATTCTGATGAAATGGGACTTAATTCTGACAACAATCGGACCCAAAGTAATTATTAAGTTGTAAACGGAAGAAACTTTTGAAATTCATTTCGGTAATTTTTGTTTGTGTTTTAAACAAATATGTTCAACCTAAATTCCCATATTTGTGTTGTTCTTCATATTTGAAAAGGCTTATTCCAATTCCAAATAAATCTCTAATGTCAATATATGAGCAAAAATGAACCAATGACAAGGACCTCATGAGCACTCATTTCCCTCAGCCCCTTATAGGTGTTTGATCCCTTACTAAACTTCCCCATTCCTCACTATCAGTATCCATCATCCACCCTGCATCCTAGAAGTTGACTTGTGATAAAATACAGGAAAGTCATAAGCAAAGGAAGTCAGTGGCAAGAGATTCTGAGCTAGAAAATAAAATCCCTCTCCACTCATTTCTACTTCTTTAATTCTTCAGAATCATGCAGCAAATCATCCTACTGACAAACCTAGCATCAAATGCAAGGTATTTATTGACTCTTTTAGATTACAGTGGAGCATGTATAATGAATACAACTCAGTATCAATCAACAGTGTACTTATGAAGATGAACATTGGAAATGATAAAATTTGAACCTATGACACAAATAGGAACAATACCAATCACTGCCAGAAGTGGAATAACAGTATAGTCACATTCAGGAGGTAAAAGTTGACATCCTCCTTCTCTCTGTCCCTGATATAAAAAACAGCACCCTTCCCTCCTTGTCCCTCTCCCTCCCTGCCACCCCCCCAAGGTAACTTTTGCTTTCAATTTTTTTTTTCTTTTCCTTTCCCTCTTCTTTTGTTTCCCTCTATTACTCTTGTCTTTTGGCTCTCCCTTCTTTCTTCCTCTTCCTTTCCCTTTCCCTTCTTTCTTTCTCTTTCTTCTCCTCTGAAACCGCTTGCGTCCATGGGTAAGCGCCCCCTCTTCTCCTCTCTCTCCAACTGCTACTTACAATGGCAGCAATCGAGGAGCTTTATCCATGACAACCAAACATCTATGAACAATATGATCTACTGCAAGATGAACCTACTCATAAAGACCGAGTGCAATTTCTAAGTTGAAAATATGTGGATATCATTATGCTGGGTGCTAAGTCCACAAGAGAGATATCATTTACTGAATGGTATGGGCAAAGGGGGAAGAACAAAGGAATCTGACATGCAATGATTGCACTTGACAGCAGTTTTGGCGGCAAACAGGGCAAGCAGAATAAGTAAAATTCTAACACCCCTACTTGGTAAGCATTGTGAAGCAGCAGTACTAACATGTATAATCAGGTGATTTTGACCTTGGACAATTAAGCATGCTACTGTATTTTAACACTGTAGGCCTACTGGTCAACTGGTGTAGTAATGTCATACATACAAACCACATCTAACTTAGTATTTTAAAGAAACTAAACGAATGAAACCTATGTCTTTATTAAGTGTTTGTACATTAATTAGTGTGTACATATTAACTGAAAATAATTACCAGAAACAAAGAAAAGCAAAATCAGGACCAAAAATACCATATTTGGTTATTCGCATGTTTATGTTCTAAACATGTCCCTATTAAGTATGCTTCACTGTACATACAAAATCAGTATGTCAAAAATTGATTTAATTTTCTATATGATCAGACAGGTTACATTCCGGTATGAAAAAATGTGAAAGAAAACAAGAAAATGAATCTTACTTTTTCCGAATGTCACTTAGTTACATTGATGTCACTTCTATTTTATGTTCATTGCATCTAATTGGTGGATGACAGATAATAATGTTTTATTTCACAGTACTTCTGCATGAACTCTCTTTCCTTTCTCCTTAGTCATATAATGTAAATACCTGTATCGCTCCACCATGTCCTTGGCTTCATCAAGCACTTTTCCAGATGCAAACAAATTTAGTGGATTTGTGGTGATGAAGAAGTGCTTGGCACGTCCAACATAGGTGGACTGATCATATCTTGGCTCTTCAATGTTCACTTTGAGCTGAGCACTTGCCATTGCTGATTCCCAAATGAAGCTTAGTTTCACTGAAAGAGAAGATCAAAACTAAAAGTTATTACTGTATTCTAATTTCTAACTTTTGAGTCAAATTTCTTGGTTCAGGTTAAACTTCTAAACAGTTTTGTACCTTTGATCTCATCTGCTTCATCAGTACCACCTCCCTCCTTTCAAGCCAAGCAGAAGTCTGAAACTCTGCTCTAAAGTCTTACACAATTGCCACTATTCTTTACTCCCAGACCCCAAGTCTTGTGAGTAAAACAAAACGTGAAAGACTTTGACAGGCAAGGAATGTGATCCCTGAAGATACCCTAAAAATCAGGTTTTCAGCTATCTACTACTTACAATTGTCAGTAGAAAGTAAAACATTGATACATTTATTTTTTCTCCTATCACCCATACAAAACTATTACCAATGTCATCTCATCATTGTGACAGTCAAAATCATACTAGATCTCAGAAATATTCTATCCACTCATCATGATGCCGTCTCTACATAACTTATGTTCTGATTCAGCTGCTATCCATTTAACAGTATTTCCCAAGTTAAAGAAAAAATAAAAAGGCGAATTCTTGTTTCTCATGTTTATAGATGGGTCCGAAGCATGTGGCTGGAATGTGTCACATATGGAAATCTTTCAAACAAGTGAACAAATGCTGTAATCAAACATGCTGTATTCAAGTGCATGGCACCAAAATTAAAGCGTTCATTCCTAGAAATTAAATGAATTTCAAAAACAACCACCATCTTCTGTCTGTAAAGTCTTGAAGAAGAAATAGAGTTTCAGTGTTTGTTATTCAATATATTATTGGAGAGCCTCAAGTATTATGTGCTGCAGAAATCAGAATGCAAATCCCACTTAAACTATTGTACATTGTGATCTCCACATTCGTGGAGGCTACATAAGGATATTGTGTTATGACATCAGTTTTCGGCAGTCATCTAGTTTTTTTCCTATCCATCTTCCTTTCACCTTTTTGAGTCTCACAAGAGAGAGGGAACCCATAAATCAAGGTAGTTAAATTCACAAGCCAGTTTGTGATGTATCTGTGTATTTTTTTCTAAATTTTCAATGAAAACAAGTAGGACTTTTAAGACTACCAAAAACTGGCGACTCTAGCCAATAGCCTGGTATCAGAGTATTTCATGTGGTCAACTTCACGCCCGCCGAGTTCACCATGTCACCCCTCCAAAGAACTCAGGAGGGGGAACCCGAGAGTTGCAAAGCGGCATAAATGAACTCCTGGGGTCGAACGAGTGGTTTCCTGCGGCCAGATTGAAATGGGGGTGTGGAGTCGTAGCTTATCCCTGCTTAGGATCACTGTGCCGGCAAGCCAATGGCAGGGCCTACTTTTGGGCCTCTGAGGGCAATGAGATCCTAGCTGGCTACCCCAACTCGCCACTCCACGGGAGTAGTCTGCATTCGAAGGGATATGGGATGGAGGGCCACCCGCCCTAAAAATCGGTAGCTCTGCGGGGAGCCCCTGTTCCTCCGAAGAGTCCAAGGCTACGAGCGAGCACAATCGCAAAGCTGAAATTACAAAGGAATCCATGACGTACTAAAAGTTGCCACGCTGTCACCAGAAGTATCATTACCAATGGTATGGGACCTGCGTGCGGTCGTTGTGACTCAATCAGTCCATAGGGTAAAGAAAAAAGATAAAGATCCCGGACCGGTTTACTGTTGCAAGAGAGCGGGGTGACGGAATGCTCACTGGATGAGCACCCTCCCTATTCCGTATCCCCAGGGCAGCCCAGGCTGGTGTCCCTTCAGCTCACCCCTGCCTCCGGGGCCTGGCCACTCTACCACTGGGCACTCAACTTGCTTTGGACTGTTGCGAGATACCCTTTGACTTCGAGAGACGGTGGTCCTCCTGTCTACGGCAGTCGGACCGCCTGGGGTAGAGCTCGCCCACCAGATAAGAAAGAGTGTGATGGTTCGTACCTCCCCTGCACGAGCCCATCAAATGACTGGCTTGATCGTTACGCCATCGGGCATGTATGGCCCTAAGCGCTCGAAACACATGCCTCAACTGTGTCATTGTCCCTATGTCCCCCCACCCCCCCATGATGGCGAGACAGTAGACTCGATTCCGACCGCAGATCGGTCAAGCAAGACCCTTCAGCCATCTGCGAGGATCTAGATACATTGCCCCGAGGGCCGATTGGCCTGTATCTGTGGCATAGAGCCCCTCAACATTTTGCCGATCACGTCCGGTAACACTAACCATGAGCGCTGATCGTTTCCAGTTGCTACCCCGTGGAGGTATGTGAGGAGATCTTGGGCCAGGCCTTGCCATCAGCCAGGCCCCCCGGCTTGGACACTGGTCATAGTCTTCCTCATCCCACAGATACCGCGCTTTTGGGAGATTTGCAGCAACTCGTGCCAATTAGGTATTTTCAGCTCCATCACGTGACCTTGGAAATCTTGCTCACACGTAGGTTTCTTTACATGCTCTGCTCATGTATGATTACTCGTCATTTATCAAAATAGCCTGGCAATCCCTAGATCACGTAATGTAACTGACCCGTCTGAAAATACCTCATAGCCAGTATTACATCTTTAATCTTTGCTAGTTAAGACCAGATCTACAGGAAGCCTTACTCTACACAAATTCTGCATTACAAACTAATAAAGAATAACCTTTGAACTGATATGCCAAGCCAACATCACCTGTAGCACCCGAATACTCTTTTCCGAAAGGGGTTTTGTGACCTTCGCTGGGTCTTTACAACAGTCAACAGCGTAAGTAATGAGGCGTGTAATATGTCAATAGGATAATTATAACATCTGTTAAGACTCGCGACAGAGATCTTGCCTAAATCTATCCCAATCTGAGATGATCGCGATGCAGGCTTACCAAAAACTTTCCGGTAACAAACTAAAACCGAACAAATGGTTAAAGCACACTGAAAACAGATCTAGACTAGATCTAGATGCTGGGTCGTCAGATAAACATAAAAGCAAGTCAACACGCTGGTTCGGACTGGTCCTGTTGGGAGCTTTTGCCCACTAATCCTGTAGGGCCAGTAGCAGTAACCTGTGCGAACTCAACACTATGGAGTAATTCCCCTTCTTTCACAGTTCATTACCTTTGACTCGGGGTCAGCATTTCTGCCCTTGACCTAATTGATATTTCAACTGTGATGTTTCGCATAGTAAAAGGCAATAACTCTGGTTGTTCCCAAGGAATTACTAACATGCTGTTATTTGGTTTTTTAAAAAAGGAAAATACACTGTAGTCTAATCAAAATTCAAACGGCTATGCGAGCGTGTAAGGGGTTGATCTTGATATACTTTAAGATTTTCCGTTTTCTCAGCTGGCGTACTGGCCGTGATCGTATAGTGGTTAGTACTTCGCGTTGTGGCCGCGACAACCCAGGTTCGAATCCTGGTCACGGCAGAGGCTGTGTTGTCTCGCACGTCCAAGCCAGTTAATTTTTTTTTTCCTACCCTTCCACTTTTTTTTACTGAACAGAATGAATAGTCTAGTATGTGCTGTTAATCAAGATTCTATTAGCATTCTTGAAGTACCAAAAGATTATTCTCTTGTGTAATAATAGATACAGATCTAGGTCTCCACACAGTGGGTAAGAAAAACAAATTCGAGGTGGTGGGGTTCTCTGGTGTACACCAAAGATATACAGTAACTGTCCCCTAAGTCATTATCAAATTACTGGATTGCAAGACAGGGTAATTTGCGAGACTAGCTAATTGTGACACTTAACGTTTATTTGGCTTATCAGGTTGTCAGGATTTTAATACACTAAATTGAAACAAAAGCAGTTTTCAATAGAAAAACTGTTCGTGTAAGGGTGTCAATATGTTGGTCTGTAAAGCTGAGGAGGCTACGTGCAGATACAGTAGACAACGTTTAAAATGAGAACAGCTAAACTAAAAGTACCACTAGAACAGAAGGAAATATGAGGCTCAGTTCCTTTTTCTTCGTTTTAGGCTTTTCTGTCTAAGCCGAAACTCCTTTCAAACCCAGCATAGGTCTTCAGTCCAGCAGATTTCATTTTAACTGTTGTTTACTGTATAATTATAAATGAAGTTATGTACTGTACCGGACAAACACTGTGGCAAAAGATTGAGGAAACCCTGTATATTTATTTGACCAGTGACTGAACCCTATTGTATGATGTGAGATGCATTGGCCCAACACATCACTTAACTCCACCCCTCCTGACATGAAAACATTAGCATAAATGTAATAGTCTATAGTAGGCATTGATTAACACAAAATAGAAGGGGCCAGCCAAATTACCCGCAAACAAGTTTTGCGCTATTCATTTGTAGTACAGTACAGCGTATAAGGGGAAATGTCAGATGCATGCATCAGCTTTACCAGCAACAGTGCAAGGAGCTGGGACAGACGTCGGTATCCATTAAAACATATCGTTGTTTCGATGGCCTTGACTGGTTACAGTGTTGTGTGTTGTCGGGGATCTATACGTTGTCATGACCTTTGACACAATATTCACCAAGCATCTGACCTAATCTCCATGTGCCGGATGGCCAAGGAGAGGGAAACTGCTACGGTGGCAGCTTGGTTTTTTTTCCCCTTTCTTAGTCACTTTTTCCTCTCATGCCAGTGCATCACTTATCGTGTTATCAAAGATTTTCTGAAACTTACTAGAAGCTTAATCATAAAATGTTACTATGAATGAAAAGGGTTTTTGAACAGGGATTTTCTTGTCTATCAGATTAACAAAGATTCCAGGTACAGCACTGTCATATCAAATAAGTTCTACTGTATTTGCCACTAGAAGTGACTGCTTGAGAATGGACTTATTCAACAGTCTTACTTCAATCACTGGCTAGTTGTGACGGGTGTGAAAGAGTGCAGAATGGGGGAAGAGGGGAGGGAGAAAGGAGGGAACTGGGATAGCACTGCATATGGGATCAAACAAGCAATAAGGGTGAAACAAGATTACTCAAACGACAACCCCTTTGAAGCAGTAAGATTTCCATTAACAAGTACTACACAATAAGTTCAGATATAATGTTCCTTTATTTCTCAAACATGTCGAATTGGTTTCCAGACCTGAACAAGAGTTTCAAAAACATTAAACTAAGCTGCTCACAAAATACCTAGTCCTCACAATCAACACTGCACAGCAAAATTTGACAGCAAACACACTGAACATAATGAATGGTTGTGACAACTGCTGTTTAAATCCCGAAGGAAACAAAAATTCTCATGATCTTAGAAATATTCCATCCACCAAATTGGGGCAGCTGGCTAAGCACAGGATGGCTAGATTTGATTTGAGTGGTCATTACTTTTGATCAAGATGCTTCCTTGTTGTTGAAAGCAGGAAGACTGTATTCTGTTTCATTCTCCCTTTGACCGTTTTCTACCAAGTAGACCCCAGTCACTGAGCAATATGACATTTAATGAAACAAGTCTTTAAAAACTCGAGCTGAGACATATGACATTTCATGAAAGAAAAAAATTATCAATGCAAAATCCATAGCCGTTCAAAGTAATTTCTTGTCTGTATTGTATTACAGTACATTGTGTTTTGATTACTACTGACTCAAACCATTTAATGCAGATGCAAAAATACACAGATGGGCAAAACAGGACTACCCAAAAACACCCCCCCTCCTCCAGTTGTCAAGAGTGCACAAATCTGGTGGAGGTAAATTACACTGAAAATGCAGCGACTATATAAATCTTCATAAACAACAGAGTATTTCAGATAAAAAGTAGTACACGTATCATTTTCAATGAAAGAAGAGCCGCAAATATGGCCAAATTGACCAGCGACGGTAAGCAGAGAGCTGCAATGCATTTGCTAATATCGAAGTGCCTGCGCGAAGATCGTAACTCGAAATTTTATGAATTTTACATATTCTGTTTCGTCTTCGTATGCTGCATGTTTCTGTAAAGTCCAAATTCGGGTATCTTAATTAATGACCTAATTATTAATTAGGATGCAAAAACCGTATCAAATATTGCCGTTAATGAAGTCTGCGCAAAAGCTGCATCGTGAAGTATGGTGACAAAGAGATCTATAACCGGCATTTTCGTGACTGCGCAAAGACCGTATCTCGCGTTACGGCTTTTGGGCAGGCTCACGATCTTGAGTATAGCGCGAAACTTGCCTACACAAAAGCCTTACCTTGCGTTACGCCTTCTGCGCAGGACCGCGAGCTGGAATAATTTACTGATTTCTGCGTGCGCAAAACCCGTAATTCACGATAAGGTTTGTGCGCAGGAAGAAATTCGACAATTTTCAGACTCACTGGTGTGCAAAGACCGTAACTGTGATGATACATGTCGCTAATCTTTAACTACTGTCATTAAGTAAAGTGAAAGAATGCTTTCTTTTCAGGCTGTTTGTATAATCTTTATTCTTTGTCTCAACCCCGAATAACCCTCTTGATCAGTTAACTTATCAAGTTATCACTATTTCATTCCTCAATTTCCCATGCAACATCAGATTCCACCTCTCCTCCCCTTCCCTCGTACTCAGTATTCCCTCTGCACCTAAGAGTTTCGGTCGTGATGTGCGGGTAGAACTGGGGTGGCTAAAGGCGACAGTTTTAACGATATACAACACGCACAGGTAGTTATGTATCTTACTGTACAAACCACAACGCCACAGCCCTCATTTTTATGTAGATAGCACGACCACAGATTAAGTGAAACCCCTGTCCTAAAGGCACTAAATTAACAATGCCCATGGCCCAATCACATTTTCCCTCTGCTTGCTCAAAGATATGGGGTGAAAGGTGAAGCACACAGTTGAGCAACATTGAGACAATGTACGCCCCAATACTGTGGCATTTACTGTATTTGATCTCGTCTCAAGTTCTACTTAACTTTAAATTCCTCCAGCCAATAACGTTACAGTCCAATTTTACTCTATTATCACGAATAAAAGTGATACACTGCCGTCGGGCCCTACAGTATCAAGCTTTTTCACAGTAGTTTCTAGAGGGAAATCTATCAGATGTCCTACAACAAGTCTACAACAGAAGCCTTCATAAGACGATACTATTCATGTAAGTAGACCAGCTTCAGTATTAGTTAACACTGCTCATTTGTCTGTATCTTTCATTCTCTTCAGACTGCTTCCTTTTCTATCCCCTCTCACCACTTGTTTTCTATCCACACTCCTCTCTCTTTCTCTCGCTCCCTCCCTCTGTCTCACTCTCTCTCGCTCTACATTTCTGTAGAAAAAAGATGCCTGCATGAAAGTCTGCATGTGTTTTGTGTGTGTGTGTGTGTGTGTGTGTGTGTGTGTGTGTGTGTGTGTGTGTG
>JAWQUT010000160.1:1353137-1403400 GCA_033807755.1 Ellobium chinense
AGAGAAGCGATAGAGGCAACCCAAAATCAAAACAAACCCATCAAATCCCAGCCAAGGTAAAGTTGTCCAGACATTCAAACAGACTTAATACTGATATTTTGTAATGGCATGCGGAATTTTTATTATCTAAATTTTTTTTTTTTATTTTCAATACAGTCATCGCCATGAATCCTGATGGCTCTGACAGTGTCTACCTCAATGTCGCTGCAGCAATGACCGGTACCGAGTTTGGATGAGGAGCCCCTTAGTAAAAAGAAGGGTCCTGCTGCGATGTCATCAGTTCAACAGAATGACAATACTGAATTCAACTCGTCCGACGACGAACCGCTGAGTGCCCTGTGCATTCACGTCCCAGATGAAGCTGCTGGGGATGCAAACTATGAGCCCACTTCAGATGATAGCAGCACCTCTTCCGGTCCAACACCGTCCAAAGGACGAATCAAACAGTTTCGACAAAAACTACATTAGGC
This sequence comes from Ellobium chinense, assembly GCA_033807755.1. Classification (NCBI taxonomy): domain Eukaryota; kingdom Metazoa; phylum Mollusca; class Gastropoda; order Ellobiida; family Ellobiidae; genus Ellobium; species Ellobium chinense. The sequence continues at coordinate 1,353,608 of JAWQUT010000160.1, forward strand.
AAGAGCACAAAGCCTTTCGGAGAGTGAGCATGTAGCAGCAAACTAGAAGCTGCATAAAAGCCGACTAACATATTACTGGCTGCTAATGGTCTACAGAGAAAAGAAGTGGAGCAAGATGGGAACTGCTTTTTTGAAGCAGCTGCATCCCACTTTAAGAATAGAAATGATGCGGACCTAAGAAAGGCATGTGACTTTCTGTTCGCACACCGTTTACGTACCCTATATGGCGCCCAGAAAAGAATGAAAGGGAGAAGGATAGATACCTTCGCTTCTTTTTAATCTCCAAGAACTGCGATGTCCAGGGACCTGGAACAATGACGCTGCAGACCTCCTTCCCCGTGCCCTTGCTGACTGGTCAAAGAGAATTGTAAAGATTAACTCCAGCAACTTGTTCTGTTCACGCTTGGAGACTGTCCCTGCGACATGCACAGCAAATGAGGTTGATAAGGATACTGCCATGGTTCTAGCGTTCCTTGATTGTGCACCTGCCCATTACGATGTTTGCCACTTACTCACCACTTCAGGCCAACAATAATCGCTACCAGGTTCACCGTCAGGTTTAGGCAATGGCAGTGAGAAGATCCAAACACATGGCTCGCTTGAAGAAGATCAATCCATGGGTGTCTCCCCCCAAAAGCGGCAATCTTGCCTTGGAGCTGAAAACACCCCAGGAAGCAAGGTAGCTATAACACGCCCCCTAAGAAGGTTTTGGTGAGGAGAAGACAAGCATAGCCATCGTCATGGAACAGGAACGTGAGAAAATCGCTCAACTTTCGCTCAACTTGCAGGGAAGAGAGTATATTTCACGAGCTGGAAAAGTCATTCCTGCAAATGATGTGAAACAAGTTGACTGTGCAAAGTGCAAGTATAATTGCGACAAGATCGGTGAAGAGGAAAGGAAGCAACCATTTGACGCATATAATGCTTTAAACAGCCATGAGCGCCAGAAGGACTTCATTTGCGTTAATGTAATAATGTAAAACAAAGTCATACTTCCAAAACGTCGACAGCTCACAACCAACAACAAAAGAAAAGGAGTCAGACAAACCGACAGTAATCCTTTACCATTAACGGGAAAGAGCACAGAGTATGTAATTTTTTTTTCTCTCTACTCTTGCCATCGGAGAGTCATACGTGGATCATGCTCTGAGGAACAGTTATAGTGGAGTATACACTGGCCACAAGAAAGGAGGAATGACTCCACACAATAAGACAAGCACTGCAATGCGGCTGTGGAAGGCACACATCAATTCCTTCCCAGTGGTCGAGTCACACTATACCAGGAAGGACACTCAGCGCATGTAAGCCTACCTTGCGAGCATCTGACGCTCAGATGCATGCATCAGCTTTTACCAGCAACAGTGCAAGGAGCTGGGACAGACGTCGGTATCCATTAAAACATATCGTGCCATTTTCAATATCAATTTTAATTTCTTTTCACACTCCGCAAAAAAGATCAGTGCGCCTCCTGCGCCGCTTTTGAGATGATGAAAAAGCAGGGCCTGGCAGCAGATGAAGACAACCAAACACACAAGGAACACATGGAACGAAAAGCGAATGCTAGGGAGGAAAAAAAAAGATAAAATGGAAGCTAAAGTCAATCCACACAAGCATGTCGTTACAATGGACCTGCAAACAGTTTTGCAAGCTCCCTGTGGCTTGGTCAGCCAGTTGTATTACAACCAGAAGCTTTCCGTATACAACTTCACTTTGTATGTTTTGGCCACAGGGAAGGGGACTTGCTACACATGGGATGAAACTGAAGGTAAGCGTGGTTCTTGTGAGATTGCCACTTGTGTTTATTATTACTTATCTTCACTCCCCAAAATGGTAGAGAATGTCACAATTTACTCAGACTTGCAGTGGACAGAACAGGAATCAGTATTTAGCCGCTGCTCTGCTCCACGCCGTAAATATTAACAAAATCACACACAAGTATCTTGAAACTGGACACACGCAAATGGAATGTGATTCAATGCATTCAGCCATTACATTTGCAAGGAAAACATCCCCATTTACACACCCAGTGGCTGGGATATCATTCTCCGTATGGCACGGAGGAGGAATCCTTTCCTGGTCATTCCACTGAAGCACACAGATGTTTTGGACTTCAAAGCCTTGGCTGCTTCATGCATGAAGAATGTCAAAACAGACATTGATTGACGTCGAGTCAACTGGCTGCGCATCAAGCTTTTGCAAGTAGTGAAAGGTCAGGAAAATCTTATGTACTGCACTTCATATGCTCATTTGCACTGAGGACTTCAATACTCTGAGAGTGATGGGATGCAGCAAACAAGGTCGTTTGAGTTTGACAGTTCTTACAACAATTCCTCTTTGCTACTCCTCGAAGCTGCCCGTGAGCGATGCCAAAAAGCGTGACCTGCTCACCCTGTGCGCAAGTGGCATCATTCCCACAGTACATCACGACTTCTACAAGGCCCTTCCTACTGCCCCGTTCGTGGTCGACAGACTCGCCGCACCAGACGTAGCACAAGACGAATGTGATTTTGATTAAAGGGAACAATCTGCATAGTCTTCCTCAACATCACCTTTTGCAGACTGCACATAGGAATTACTGGTGAAGTAATGATATGCTTCCACATGAACACAAATTCTGTTCTTCATTGGAGGATTTTATGAGGACTGAAGGAAGAATGTTACTATTACTATGTTGGGTTCATGAATTCATGCAAAGAGATTATCTGTCTGAATCTCTGATTCATTACAATTACACTGTATTAATGTTACAGCTATTATTATTCACATGGCAATCTTGCTGGATTCAGTCTTTGCTTCAGTTTCGTTCCATGTAGTTTACAAAGGAATTCACGAAGCATTACAAATTCAAATTTTTGTACTGCTACGCTTCATAGTTACTGCTGTCCAAGAACAGAATGTTTCAATATGAGCGCCACCCTGTGTTTTTGAGTATCAAACATTTCACTGAGCTCCTCAAAGGACATGTTAGTATTATATTAGTAATAATCACACATAATTGGTGAAAGGCAAATTAATGACCACTGGGTTCATTCTGAATACAGTATATTTTACCAGCGCGTGCGTGCGTGCGTGTGTGTGTGTGTGTGTGTGTGATTGAGAGAGCGAGAAAAAAAAAGAAAGAGACAGAGAAAGAGACAGGACAGAGAAAGGAGAGAGAGAGAGGAGAGAGAATGGAGAGAGAGAGGCATAGCTACAGATATAATATTTGTGTCGGAAAGTGTCTTAAAGTTGATTGTCAAATTATAGATGTTTGAACTTGAATGCACTGCACTGGTGATTTCTTCTTCACGCTAGTTGTCTGCAAAGGAGACATGCAAGTGCATGTAACTGCTCGAAAGGAAAAGAAAATGATCAACATAATCACAGATGCCAAGCAGTGACATCATCTAGACATGATCTTCAGTTCATGCATGGAAAGCAGATGAAGCACTGAATAACTCAAGCAAGAAATCTTCCCACTAAAAAGGTATTAAAATGATTTACTATCCACAAATACCATTTCAACACAACTGGAAATGTGTTGAAAAATATGCTCAGGGCAATTAACTTTCAGCTTCAAAGACACCCACTACTCTTAAGACAAAAAGTGCCAAACAATTTACAAGCACTATAATGACAAATATACAGCAGAACCCACATAAGCAGAATCTGCTTTAGCGACAGTAGTCCCGAGGAATGGAAATTTTACGACTGTAAATGTATACACGGAAGTGGGACAACATCCTGCTTAAGTGAGGCGATTTGGAAAGAAACTTTGCACCAACAATTAAGAAAATTATCATAATCTGTCACAATACCTTATCTCTGCTGATCATGGAAAGTGCAAAAGGAGGCATGTCTGCAACAGTCATACTGCCACTTTTCAATTCTGGGCAGTGATTATATGTTGCTATACAATTTATTATCATGACAACCTAAGCCCACCCACTAGCTGGCCACTTCTCATCATCTCAGTTACTTGTGCAATGAACAATGCAATTACACAGCCTGTCTTTACACTAATCAACTGGAGGTCCATTAATCGTTCACATAGGGGAGATATCGATTGTGTAATGTATAAACGCTCTTTGAAATTTGTTTTGTTTTGGTGTGATCCATCTGGTGGAGCCTGTCACTTGTCTCTGCCAGTGTCTAGAATCATGTAAACTCAAATACAATCCTTTCTGGGCTTCTCTCTCGATGTGGGATTACCTTGGTATCATGAGAGGCTTTCTCACTTCTCTAACACCAGTGTAAAATGAAATTTCCCGCAAATAATGATCAAAATACGTGTCATGCAGTCTAATGAAACTGCAAAATAAACCATAATTATACATTTAAATTTTTTTTTTTTTTAAATTAGTGTATTTCATTTGATTCAACTTAATAGCTAACTTACCGATCTTCCACTTGAATAAAAATGCATCAGATTCTAAGAAATCACTACATGACGGGACTTGTCCGCATAAGTGAGATGCCTGCTGCGTAAGCAAGATGCTCATGTAAGCGGGATGATTTGTTGGAAAATGGAGCTATGCTGCTTACATAGGTTCCATTGTATCCAGTAGTGTATGTGAAAAGCACTCAGGCTACCACAAGTATGAAATAATTCTTTAGACAAATGAGTCTTCAACAATTTTCTGAACAAGTTTAAACAATAAAAACTTTCAATAATTTATTCTCCAAATCTTTTTTTGGGGTTTGGTTCACTGTGAGAAAAAAAATATTACAGATGACAGAGTGTTAAAAAAAAAATATCAGCATAGCCTATAGCTAGCAAATGCCAGGTCAAAGAAAACTTCCTTGACAAATTCACTGCTTGAAAGGTCTAATCTCGCTGAGACCTGCCTTAAAAGTCAACAGGGGGGCAAGTATTTCAAAAAAAAAAAACTGTTCGGGGAATAAGGCAGTATAGTCTGAGAAAGTGCCATAATAAGAAGAGTTATCAGTCAGCAAAATTTACATAAATATCTATCACCTTGCTTCAAAGAATGATACAGACAGAAAGAAACTGTTATCACAGTGGGGCATCCAACAAAACAAACTAGACTTATTTCTTAGCACCATCACGTAAGCTTCAGAATCAAGCAATTCATTATATTTTTCCCTGGCATTTTGAAACCAAGACTGCGTAATATACATATTATAAATTCATTACAAGCTGCTTCTCCTGAGAATGACCGATGTGAAAACGCCTGCATGAATACATTTTCCTGGGGGGGTGGGCTTGATATTCACACTGAATAAACTCCATTATTAAATTAATATATACCAGGTTGCAACAAGTGCCCTTGCAGTAAGGTATCTAAATTCTTATATTTTAAGATTATAAAGCAACAAACTGGCAGGAATGCATGACAGTGTGATAGAACGTGAGAGAGTTTTTCTTAAGAACAGAGTAATATTACAATGGCAGCCATGGCTCTGTTCATGTTAGAAGCAGCCACTAAAATTTAATTTCCACTGACAAACTCTTAACTATGCCCCAATTATATGTCAATATTTTCATACCAGAAGGCATAATTCTTCTTGCTGTCCTCAATATGACGATATGTTGGGTTCTTGAATTAAACTGTCTAAAAATTTTTGAAAGTCCAGTGGAGCATGGATAATGCGTACACCCTGAAACCGACCAAGATGTACTTACTAACAGAAATACTTTTAGCCATACATGTACTCTTAAATAAGAAAAATCGGGACCAAAAACACTATGCTCAAAATACATGTTTACATATGTAACATGTCTGTATTAAGTGTGCTCCACTGTACTTTCGTCAGTAGTGTCAGTGGTGCAGACAGCAACGATTATATATATATATCTTTCATCTTTAAAAGGAAAAAAAGCCTGATCTTCATGGCAGCAGCCCACTTATAAAGTGGGCAGCTCTCCTGTAAAGTAATACAATGTCCCATCCTGAGCTCCCTGTATGTATGCCTGCTGCAAGCCTGGACCACTCTGCTCCAAGGGTTCCTCTATGGAAGCAGCTGCTGCTGCAGTCCCAACCATGTCTTGTCCCAGGCAGTTATTGATCTGACCCTCTACAGTAATTGTGGCTGATTCACCTGCTGACAGACCTACAGACTGATTATCTACATGAGACAGAGTCGAATGTTTTTCCTCCAGGGCACCCTCTTTCTCTGAGATGGAATTTTGCGCTTCGATAATCAAGACAGCAGCTTCAGTTGCAGAATCACTCTGGGAAAAGATATAGGACGGTTCAATTAACCATTTATTTCACAATCACATTAAGATTACAAAAGGATGTTCCCACTCTTTCATCTTCCCCATGCTGCAATGTCAAACTACACTTTTCTGTTGACCCCTGTCATTATAAACCAAACAAAACCTGTAGAAAAACTACAGTAACTCAGACTGAACTTTGGGGAAAAAAAAAAAACAAATTCGAATGATGTATAATAATGTCAGTTCCTATCTCATTCTCTTAATGCAAGCCCTTTCCCTGACCTTGCTGCCCAGGATAGGGAGATTCCTTCTCACATGTGAATGTGTGAAGCAAAATGCCTTACTGTTGTATTATCCACTGATAGACCTTGTTCATTGTGTGAGGCAATGAGAATGCAATATGCACATAATATTATATGATTAGTCCACAAGTTTCTGTATCAAATAAACCTTGACAAATTCCACAACCATGTATGTGTATTAAAAAAACCAGTCAAGTAGATTTAGCAGCTCTTAATTATAAGCAGAAATATGAAAAGATTTGCACAGTGATGAAAAAAAAAAGTAAAAAAAATCTTATCACTCATTCACTCTTACCTCCGTTCTCAAATTCTTGTTTCAAACATTTTCTGTAAAACTTAAAAACAAGTAGCCAGCAAGTAAAGAAAAAAGGACACAGACCACATAACATCATACACTGAAACTATAATTACCTTGACATGAGTATGTTCATGTCGTTGTAATGCATGTTTGGTGTTGAACTGTCGACAGCATACACTACAAACATGGGCTCTAGGTCTAATATGTAGAGTCATAATGTGTTTCTTCTGCACTGGCTGAGTCTTAAAAGCAGCACCACAGTACTGACATAAAAATGGTCTTTCTGTGCTGTGCATTGACATGTGTTCCTTTAGGTGAGCCTGAGAGAGGAAAGAAACAAGCTATTGAGAGACTGTACTATGTCATCATTCAGATTCTTGTTCTTATTAAACACACAGATTTCAGGTAAGAAGATGCCAATAGTATGTGGCATAAGGATATATAATTTTACATAGTCCCTACAAAATGAAAAAAATTCATCACAGGGAAAGGGAATGGGATTGGATTTGAATTTCAAAGGCTTAGATCTACATATTTGTTTTGAACTCAGAATAGGTGGGATTTTGCCACTCAAATATTGTATAAACTGTCTGGTTGTTGCTAGGCGGATAAGGTTAAACAGTTTACTGTTGAAAAGGCTTAAAATATTAGGTAGCCTGACTCGCTGCCAAAGCTCTCAAAATCTAAGTGGGGAGGAAGAGTTAAACAACATGGGACCTCTTAACCTTCACCAGCTGTCGATAAAAACTTCCTATTAAGTCCGTCCTGGGGCATACAGTGCCCCACACTCATTATGTAGCAAAAAATAGAAAACCTGTGTTACGGCATACAGTGCCCCATACTCATCATATAACAGAAAATGGGAAAACTGCGTTACGGCTTTCATGGGACATACAATGCCCCATACTTTTTATATAGTAAAAACACACATCTTCTTGTAAGACTGTTATGAGGCATGGAAGTACCGTGAAAATTATAATGGGGAAAAGAGGAAAATCATAATATAGGCGTGATAATAACTTAACATTCCTTTCATCATATCGGTCGATTTCGTTATGGAGGAGCTAAAGAAAGCATTCGCGTATCTGCAGTAGTAAGTAATTATTTCATGTGTGCTGTATTTAAGTGTAAATGTTTATTGTTACCAACCATCATCATCCATTTATAGTCACCGTGATAACTGAGGTCTTCAACGCTTTCACCACCATTTCTTTTATCAGTGTCACCATCGTTTTCGTTCACGTTGTCGTTTGTGCTTGACTTTCTGCATCTTTCTTTCATTGTAATCATCACATTTCCACTTATTTGATCTGAGATGGGCAAAAAAGCATGACCACAGGCTAATAGACAAGATAGGCATTTTACCATTGGCATTGTTTCTTAAGTCAAGGGCTGTCTCCATTCAGTCATATCAGGAATTACGACTGACGATTGACTTATGAAGTGCTTAAGGGGGGGAGCGAGTGCTGATAATGACATTTTGGGGTCACATTATTGAGATCGAGGTTTTGCAATTCTTAGCTCATGTTACCTCTGCTGAATATAGGTAAAGGATGGTTGAAAGCTATAAAACCTAATTTATGCTCATAAAATGCATTCGAAAATGATAACCACAGACTTTCTTCATCAAATGTAGAACTTTCAAATGCGTTTTTCTCAAAATGTTACTTTTCAATGGTTATTTGTGAACTAGTTTTTTATTTGTGGATGGATTTGGGCCAAATTTTCCATGTATCGTGTTTGATGGATAACAAAAAATCATACAGTAGCTTTTTGGTGCATAGATAGCCGTTTAGAAAAAAAGGCAACTTTTTATAGCAAAAAATGGCAGATAATAAAAATTGTCTAGATGCTAAAGTCAATTCTTATTGACAGAAAAAACTATATCAGATACAGCAAAAAACTACTGTATGTTTTGAGATATTATGCTGGAGAATACAGGTACCAATTTATATACAAGTTTGACAAAATTTGTGGATGTAGATATCATTTTTATGTGTAAAATCCAATATGACGGCATTGCCATGGCAACCATGGCACAAAGTAATTTTTTTTCGCTGTTTTATACTAATTTCAACATGCTGAGTTCAATTATGAAGGTTAAAAACATATTACTCTAAAAGGAACAAAAATCATCCTCAGGACCCACTCCCCCCCTTAAGGATGAGCTGATATCATATTAGATTATCAGAACCGCAAAGCTGAGACTCTCCAGTAGATTAAAATTGTACAGTTTCGACGCATTAGTGAGTTCACAGTCATGTCTCTGAGAATGGAATATCCCAGAAGAGACAAATCAAAATTAGCAGGTTCAAAAGCATTGTGAATGATTTATGACATTAATCATTGCATACTGTCTTTCTGTCGGTATTCCTGATAGACATGTACAGGTCGACACATAAAAAACGATACCAATGTCATCCATAGTGAACAATTATAATTCTCAAATTACAGTGGTCAACACCTGAGTCATAGGTCTATCAACTCAATGATTTGAGTTGACCTAACGATATCTATTTAAAAATTAAAACTGTATGTGTGTCAAAATTGAATTCCCCGCTTTACACTCGCATTATAGACATCTTAGAATGATTCTGTTTCCACATTCTTAAACGGGTATTGAAAACAGAAATTTGTTTACAAAACTCATTTTTTTTTTGTCTGTTTAAATATACCTGCCTCAAATTAGTTGAAAGGTTCTGCTGTTGAAGAACCTAACAACAAGGTTATTTAAGCATACAATTGTTAATTAAATGTTAACACCACGTTTGGGCCTTACGATCGAAGAGTTCTGCAAAAATGCAGAATGCGCATGACTGAAAAACTTCAGGAAGACTAGGACCGTTTGAAATCTCAGCCACGGTCACATGGGGTCTTAGACGCACTAGATCTGAGTAAAACGTCAAGCTTATGAGTGAGCTTGCAGAATACACGCCTGGAAATGTCCATGACACGAAGAGTGCAGGTCACCCCTGTAAACACCACTAGGGTGAATCTCAGACATATTCAGAGTTGCCGCATGCAACTAAGAGGTGGACACACATGTCAAAAACAACTTCCTGTTTTCCAGTACTTTTTCACTCTGAAAATTATCTATAGTGCCCACTGAGGCATTTTCCTGACAACCGTTCTGTTATTGTGCGCATGTGGAAAATGGTGCACTAAGGAGAGCTAGTGACCAGAATTTGTTCTTGCGTCTCGAGTTATTCTTCTTTTCCGAACGACGAGATGATGACATCATTGAAGTTTCAGCAGCTAGAGATACTTTTATCTGACAATGTATTATTAAATCAGCTTTCAATTAAGGTTCTGGTCATCCAAATTTAAAAGTAAAGTTTGACTGTGTAAGCCGAGTAAAGTATTCTGCATTTCTATTGCCGCAGCGTGATTTCATTTGACACAGCTGCCGTTTATAGGGGAATTAAACAATTCACACCAACGTGGTCTCATCTGTCAGCAGAGCACTGGCTAGACAGCTTGGCCATGCGGCTAGAACGTATCTGACGTAAGCTTATGACTGCCAAACACCGTGGGTGTAAGAATTCAGACTTTGCATCATATAACCCTGTGTTGTCATGGATAGACAAAGACATCATATCATGTGTACAGATACTTTGAAGACTTTTATCGGAATAATAGGGTATCACATGAATTAAAATGGTCTGTAGGATGATTCAGTTTTCCTTTCAATATAAACTCAGTGATCTTGACATTGATGCCAATCTTGACATTGATGCCAGGATGCTAATGTGTAATTGGTTTCAGATCAAAATGGAAGGCAAACCAGGGTGGATTGATGACATCTAGTTTTCAGACGAAACACACTGCTTGGTATCCAGCTATATCAAATGAAAAAAAAAAAAAAACTATCTTATGGGCCAGTCAGCCACCACCATGTGTACTTGACAGGCCTTTACAATCACAGAAATGCACGGCCTGGATGGTCTTTAGCAGCCGTGACCTGGCTCAAAGACGATGATAGTGACCAAAGAATGTTATATTGCCATGCTCATGCAGCTCTGGAAAGCATTAAGACAGCGCCATCTTCATCGTGACTACCAATGGTTTCAGTAAGTTGGGGCTACACCTCACATTGCAAATGTCACTCTTGCATGGTTGAAAGACAAGTCTGTTTCAGAAAGTACCAAGAACTGCAGCACAACACTGAGAAAGAGATCCACAACATTGCTTTTCCAACATATCAGCTTGTTTTTCAGATCTTTGAAATGAGGGTGCGGCTATGCCTTGAGATAGGAGGGAGGAACACAGACTAACATCCCTTACAAAAGCTCATGACAGTCTTTTGTTTTTGTAGGATGGTTATACACGGAATAATTCATGCTCTTTTCCTCAATGTGGACCCATAGTTAGATATTTATATGTGAGTTTTTTCAGCATTTGACTGATTTTTGAAAAGTGACCACCTCACGTCTTCTATAGAAGATGTATTGCTAATTACAAGTATCTAATTGTCCTTTGTCCTAACTCAAAACTTCAGTCTTAAACCTAACAAGTTGTTCTGGTGGTATGCTAAGCCTATATGACTGCCAAAACGCCACTTGTTATCATATTCCTAAAGAAAAGGGTGGGGCAGCTGCGTGTCCCACGATGGCTGACTCACTACATTGAAATATCCCTATATAAAAGTATGGGTACCTGTATGTTCCATAACGGCCTTAACGACATAGTGAATATCAACACATGATCATTCTTTTATTTTTTAATTTAGTCAAATACCAAATATATCAAAATCAAGCTAATTAGGAACTTGAGAAATACATGAAATATGGAGGCGAAATAACTTTTCTTTCAGAAGTTTTATGAATTTGAAATCTTCTCTGGGGCATAAAATACCCATGACAGCTGGTGAAGGTTAATAAGTTAAAAAAAAGGGTGTAAAAAGCCAATAGCAGGGAAAAAAATACCTGGCATTTCATACTTAAAAGAAGGTACGCTCCCATTTCAGATTTCTGTAACAGGATCATAATAACATGATTGCCTGACTGTACAAAATGAAACTTTAAAGGCCATACGAATGTGTCAAAAAAGTTTTTTAAAAAAAGAAACTAAACTCCAAAACATGAAAAAAGATATAATCCCTTGTGCTGCTTTCCTAAATCTTTATCTCCACCCCTTGTCAGCAAAAATGATGGATAGTTTGACTGAGGCAAACTGCTGTCTTTTTTCCATATCTGATATTGCTCACTTTATTCTCATCACAAACCAAAGGGGTAAATTAGGTGTGAATTACTAGTCTAATGAACACATCAAGAACAGAGAGAACAGAAGTGGGCTGCAAATCAATCATCTTGGACCCAAAATTTCACTCCAAATGTAGAAATTCAGTGAAAACAACACAACGGTGATATTGGAATGAACATTGTCAACTCACTGGAGATCTAAAGCCCTTCCCACAAGAAGTGCATTTGAATGGAAAACTGCGGGCTGTACGTGAGATGTGTACTAGCTTGTGCTGCTGTAAGGCATCCGTTCTTTTGAAAGCTTTTCCACAGGTATCACAAAGGTGTGGCCGTACTTCAGGTCCATGCACATCCCGAACATGACGTTGCAAGTGCATTCTGCTGCGGAAACTTTTTTTACATTCTGGACAGTTGTAAGCATCATCACCAGTTTCTTGCGATATATCCCTGAAAAAGAAAAATGTTACTCACAATAGTGCGGTCAGCAACAAATGAATGACATTTTTTCAATATATCTCTGCCATGGCTCAACAGAACTGTTTCAAAGTTTGCGCACAAGTTGTCAATCCATTTGTCCTTCCAAAAACATAATATTTGAAGAAGAAAAAAAAAAAAAAATCACCTGGTCAACAAAAGTTCTTTTAAACAATAAAAATATTTGCAAAAAACTTCTCAGGCGACAAACAAAATGGACCGCAATTAGGATAAATTATCGTATTAATTTTTTCGATGTGTTTAGATTTGACAGAGCAGTTAGATAGGACTAAATGTAATTCAGACCTGACGTTTCATCTGCATTAACTTAGACCTTGTATTTATGTCACTGAAAGGCAACTTCAGCATCAAGGAGTAGTGAATTAGGGTCAAATTATCAATTCTGGGATGACCTTGCTTGTGTAGTATATCTTTTAATATACAGTAGATGACTTTCACTTATCCACTCATCCACTGTCAAATAAAATCCTGATATCTCAGAAAAAAAGATCTCTCTTCTATCCAAATATTTGCAAAAAATTCCTTACTTTTCCCATAAATGATCTGGCTTCTCAATCAGTCTCTTTTCACCCAGGCTGGGCGGTTAGAGCGTTGTTTTCACAAACAACTTGATCTATTGAGTTTCCCACACACCAATATGTGCCATATGCAGTGACCAGCTTTCTCTACTGCTTAATTACTCACTTTACTGCACAACACGAATAGCATGAACGATTTTACAATAATACACATGCACAGGAAGACATGATTAAGCACCTATGCCCAAATAAGAAAATGCATAACAAAGGGAAACACATCAAATAGATCCACTTCACTGGCAAGCATGCCAGTGGCTGGAGAGCGCCTTTGGGTAAAATGATATAAATCCAAGACAACTACATCTTGATTCGAAAAAACTGCCTTGAAAGTTGAACCCATATAATTAGGAAAAGCATGAATAGGACACCCTGTATAACTGAGATAATTTTTGGGGAACAGAACTATTACTATTAATTCTCTTAGGACTAGCTCCTCGGAAACAGAATTATTACTATTAATTATCTTAGGCCTAAGATTTTTTCTTCACAGTACAACCATTCAGGACTGGAATTTCAAGATCCTTTTTGAAACTTCACCAATAGAAAGTTGAAGATTAACACTGAGAGAGGCAAAATATAACATGTTAAAACTCTAAAATGACACAGATTTATTTATTTATGTTTATTACTTTTACCTCCTAGAAAATTTGCAAAAAAATAAAACTTTTCCTGGGGAACAAATTGGTTCTTTTTCAATTATGTCTGCCATGTTCTCATTTTTCTCCAATTTTTTATTCTGACCTAATTTAGAAGTCTAAATGTGAATAAATATCTCTAGAACCCGTCAGTTGGAAATAAGTTTTACACACACACGTTCACTGCAACTTCAACTGGCGTTGCATGATTTGAAGAGACTGTGAGGCCAGGAAATGTAACCATGCAAATGATTACAAACAATGTCTCCAAGGGATTTTTTGCCAAACAACATTTTGTGGGAAGCATTGCAGGAGAGTTAAACTATAGATGCAACCCAGATGACATCACACTTAATTGAGACAATTTGGAAACAAATTTCCATAACATCCATGTGATTTTCAACAGGAATTATATAATCTGTAACTGTCATGCTCAGTCACAATGTCTGTTTTGTTGTGCCTGCCAACTGAAAGCAATTTCACACGAAAGAAGTAGAAGTGTCAGAACACAGTTATCACATTGAATAAAGCTGTCATCTCTTCTCAACCAATGGCAGACACTGTTTACTGTCAAGCCTGCACACAAGAGCAAACCTCTCCCTCCTTCCAAACTTTAATGTCCATATCAAAGTATAACAGCACTGTTTCCCTCTGGGATGTCAGCCACCTGGGCCGTATTACCATAACCCTCACCTACTTCCCCAGCCAAAAGAAGAAAAAAATTGTTAGAAGCAAATAATGCAGTTTGACCATAATATTTTACAGGGTAAATTCCTTTTGAATGTTCTTAAGGGCAGCCTCATGGCTTAAAGCTTTGCTTGAATAAAGCTCACCAGATTATTATTATTATGATTTAAAATGAGACAACCCACAAGGGATAATAGAGCCTGGAAACTGCACTGCTTTGTAAAGCAATAAACAAGAGCTGTGAGATTTTAACAGAACTCTAGCCCAGAGCCTTCAGTTTTATACATACAGAACAGTCCAACATTTGGGTTTTGCAGAAGATAACTCTTTTCTGTTGAACTTGCCCTTGATGCAATTAATGAACTTAACCTGCAGACTGACCATAAAAAGTGTCAAATGATACATTGTACTTTTAACATAATATGCAAGCAATCAGATTATCACATAAATGCTGTAAGTCAGTAAAAGAAAAATGATGACATTTGTTTCATTGTCAGAAACTCTTTCAATGTACTAGTAAAAGTCCTGCACTTGGCATGACCATTTGCATGATCATTTAGGAAATGAATTAATTTCTGTTAACAACTGAAATTCATGAAGAGTTCATCATGACTATTTATTATAAATTTCTATTACCTGCTTTCAGTCTTGGGCCTGACTAGTTTTTCCCCAGTCACGTCCTTCTGTTCCACACACACCACATTATGTTTCAATCTAATATGTCGCCTCAAAAGTGCAATTCTGTCAGTTGTATATGCTGCACACAGGTCACAACTATGCAAGAAACAAAGATCACAGAAAACAAAACTAAAGAATACTCAAATACAGACATTTAACACTAAAGAGAAGACTACCCCAGAAAATGAAGATCAAATAAAATAAATTACACCACACTTAATCTGAACACCTATAAGAATTCACTGCCATTATGAATCATTTGGGCAAGGCAATAACTAACTTGCTTGATTCTTCTCAACTTCTTTTAATGTGAATATCAAATGTTTACTGTGTATGTGTAGAGCGGTAACGCAGTCCCTGGACTATAATGTTCGAAGAAAAGCAATGAGCTCTTCATGAACTCATGTCATGTCATTGACATTATCAGACATCATGAGCTCAAAGCTGGTGACTAATTTCTGTTGCCTGTGAACTCTGCTGCATTTCTTGGTTATCAGCATGCTTTACCCTTAGTTTTTTGTTGCTCTATTCAAGCAGCTTTTACACTGTTTATCACAACATCACATCAGGGGAAGGCACTGTCACCAGTAGGCTTAACTCTGAATGGAGTCTATACAGTCTGCACTGATGAGGCACTGCTAAAAGAAAAATATGTCCTTGCACTATCCAAGTTCTACTGTTCTACCATTATGAGTGACGTCTGCTTCCTTAGATATATTTAGTTTTACTTACTGTTTATTGTTTTGAAACATGGGTAATGGACAATTTACAGCCCATAAAGAAGTTGGGTTAAAAAACTGAGCTTATATTCTAATGAGCCATCAGAGCACTAATTATATGTCGTCTCAAGTAACATACCAAATGTCCACATCATTCAAAAATAATAATTTTGATGTACATTACCTAAACAAATTTTCCTTGTGTCTTAATTCATGTCTCTTTAACGTGGGTATGCTTATTGTAACAAAGTCACACTGGCTGCAAGTGTACTTCTTCTCTGTGCCATCTTTGTGACATCGCATATGTGATATGAAGTGGCTCTGACGCTTAGTTTTGAAGGAGCACTGTGTGCAAAAAAACTTGAAAGACACCTGCTCTTCATAGTTACGCTGTTGTCTGGTGGCAGCAGATTCTGTTAGAGGATTCCTTGGTTGTACTTTCTCCACAGAACGATAAGGATCATCTGAAAGGTAAAAGTGCTTGAAAAGTGAAAGGCATAAAAGACAGAATATAAAAGAAACTTTCTAGCAACAAACCAAACCGTCTTCTTATTGATTCTCATCAATATAAATAATGGCAACAATTCTGAGATGCTTAAGTAATGTTGAAAACACCCCAGTCATTATTAATTATTATGATTAAATGAACGAATCACCATGATCAAATGAATGAATCATTAAGATTAAGAATAAATGAACTGATAATGAAAAGAATCTATGTGAACCAATAATTCTGGCTGAGCTCAGCCTATGAGTTCATTCAGGAAAAGCTTTCACTGATGTTTGTATTAAAAAAAAAAACAAATTAATCATCATCTTGTATCAAGCTGATAATAATGACTCAAAATAGGAATAATTAATTTCATAATTTCATATTGAATTTTTTTTTTTTTTAAATGGCCATAAATGAACAAATAGGGACAGAAAAAAAAAACCAACTTCCACCTTGAACAAAGACCTGTTCATAGCATGGCAGTTAAAGACAGGAAACTATCTACTGCTGAGAAGAGTTGGGCCACCCCAAGATCATGATTTCACATGTCATTCTGTTATTTCCTTGTTTAAACAAAAAATACACAGCAATACAATGAAGCAGCTTCGTAAGGCTAAATAATTCTTTCTTCTATCATGTATGTTTATTCATTTATAAATATCCTTATCCAAGACAAATGGTAATTTGTAATTAATATGTAGAATAACTTACAAATTTTACGAGGTCTCCCTCTTTTCTGTCTGAGCACATTATCTGTGTTACTGGCCGAGGCTGTATTGTCTGCTTCCTCTGGCTCTGTGCAAAAACAACACCTCAATTACTAAAAGAGTGGGAAAGAAAATCTTACTGAAGAAAAGAAAACAAAGACATTCACTTTATAATTACTTATCTGCAATGGACATATGTGACAATATATTTTTGTAATTTGAAAATTTCTTTATTTCTGACCCACCACAGTATAATCATTTCAATGTGTCATGGTCATCCAGATTAAACAGTATTCACCTGTCATTATTTCATCAAATTTCTCACGCCTATTAGAACAACTTACACTAGTTACACTCTGTCCTACTCTCATACTCAAGGGTTAACCAGACCTGATTTCGCAAATAGATACTGGTGCATAAGTTCATGCACACTCAAAAGTTATCTCACAGGAAAGTTGCAACCCTGATCTACAGTGACAATATAATAAGTAATATAACAGCTGATGCATCACCTTGGTTCTTATCTTCACATCCCGAGTGATCTCTGGTTGACGGGGCTACAGGCAGCAATGTTTCGCCATCATCTTCACTAAAATCTCTCACTAGCTGCTTCTGTTTCCTGTCCATGATTTTTCTGTATTTAATTTGCTCCTCTAAAAGCCTCTGCTGTAGAGGATCAGCCAAATCTGCTTCAGATGTTCCAGCATCATCCTGCTCAGCTCCTGAATCTGCATGACACTCATTATTCCCATGACTCTCTTCATTTCTAAGGACTTCATCTTCTTCTAATTTGTCACAGCTCCCAGCAGGCTCCTCCTGGACTTGCTCAGTTTTACCACTTTCAGAACCTGAGTCACATAATTCTATAGGGGAATAATTAACTTTAATCTTCCGTCCTCTTCTTTTCAAAACTCTGCTTGGACGTCCTCTCTTCCTTTTATCTCCTGTGTGAGTGCTCTCCCATCTAGAAGGGCTTGTTACATACTCATTATCTGGGCTTGCAGGAACACTATCCACTTTCAGATATGTGTCAATATCAGTAACAAAACCCATCTCTGCAACTTTGAGTGAGCATTTTGGTTGCCTACCTCTCATAGATACATAAGGTTTTAAAAGGTCGCACATTATACTCTCATCAACAGTTGATTTTCTATTTCTTTCCACCTTGAAGTCAAGCAAAGTCCTGGTCCTTGATTTGATTAGACTTTTCAAAAGATTATGTAAGTGCATTAGAGCCCTTAGGCCTCCACTGAAAGTGCAGCTCTGGTCTGAATCAAAGTTAATATCACACACCACAGCAGAGTTTTGCTGCATTTTATCCAGAAGAAATTGCTGGCATCCTGGCACATGAGTCAGCAGGGCTGAATTCAACTTGGCTGTGATACTTGAGAAGATCTGTAACGACAGGATGATGAATGTAACATTTTCTAACAGCACAAGTATGATGTTTTATATATGAGCATTTGTTACATAAATTTATCATATCCTGATCCTTGGATTCTTAGTACCATCAACAGAAACATCACCTGCACAATTTATCCAAAGCTGAACATGTCAACCATCTGCCTCTAGTTTGTGGGTTGCACCAGCAGAAAAACATTTTTCACTATTTCATATTACGGCTATTAGCATTCAAGAATATGTAATACACACGCCCCACTTATTGTGCTGCAGCCAGTGGCACTCACAGTGTCCAGTTTTATTGTCTCTCTCTATCCACAGTACCGTCTCATTTGTTTTTCAAGCCATCGGTGTTGTTTGGCACACGCGGGGAGGCGAACAGGTGATTTTGCCTCTGTGACAGCGCTGGGCAGTTTGAGTAATCAGAAATAGGTGTTAATTACTTCTTGTTATGCAAAGGCAATTAACAGATGCAAAGAAGGAAAAAAAAAACTATAATTTCTTTTTCTTTCGACTAATAAGGAACTTGAGGTATCCGGTTTCGACATACATGGACTCGACTGTATGTATATATATATACTTATATATACTTATATATACACTTATATATATACAGTCGACTCCGCTTAATCACCCTCCGCTTAATCCCCTTTTCCGCTTAATCGCCTCGTTTCCCAGGGAACCGAATTTTTTCTATATAAACGTCATTGGTTAATCGCCTCTCAATCCGGATAATCGACCTCTCTTCAGCGCCCATGAATTCAAAGATCAGCGGTTGAAGGGTTACAGTTGACAAACAAACAATGTACACAGACGGTTTAACTGCGCGACGGATGGCAGACATGTTGACTGAGTGACAGTGCCACCCCGAAATAGGATGCGATAAGCCCACCTCCACCTCCCCTTGTCCCCCTTCGTCCCACGCTACGCATCACCGCCTTCGCCCCTCCGATAATGCTAATGCGCAGAAAGCCGTATAGTCTCCTCCCCCCACGCCTTGATTGCGCCTGTCTGGTGGATTTCGGTTAGACCAGAGAACGTGTCATGTGGACGAACGGTCTACCCCGACCATGCCATCCTACTCCTTATTATCTGCTGGGCTACTGCGATGTGGCCAATGAGAGAGACCGCAGAGATCAAACATTTTGTGCTCTACAACACCATCAAACTCGAGTTTGTCCTGGTGTCAATGCACGATATCAAACCACGACATCAAAGAAAGTTAATCTCCTTACCAAATATATGGCCGAAATTACTTCCTCCACTTAATCGCCGCTCCGCTTAATCGACCACTTTTTCCGTGGTCCGAGGATGAGCGATTAAGCGGAGTCGACTATATCACCCAGTTCACATTACAGAACTGTTGAATTCAGAGCTACGTCATCTCAATTACAGACTGCTAATGACCTTCTGTCCTGGCAAATACCAATCAACATCACTCACTCAGTAAAACAACTGCATGACAGTGATGTGGCACTATGTCTTGGGGTGTGCACTACACAATACTGCATTCCTCAGCCACTTTCCTGTTGGCTGTTTATACCTAAATTCATTATTGTTCAGATCAGGCACTCCTAAACTTGACCTGCATACTACATGACCAAGAACGGCCAAAACCACTGAACAATATTGTCTGGAAGTAATTAAGCTGTATTCTTTTATCTGAAAGGTAAAATAATGAGGCCATGCTTTTTTAATATTCATTCTGTATATTGCAACCCTATTTACACAACAACTGCCAAGCACAATATCCAGCATAGCAATAGCATGCCACCATTCACTAGTCCCAACTGCTTCGTCTCCTATTGAGAAGAAAACTGTGGATAATATAAATCTTTGAATAATACACCTTATGTGGTTTGATCCAAAGAGTGTGTTACTGCATTTCCCTGACTTTAATTTTATCATTTGATCAACAACAGCTTTTGGTTAACTCGTATCTTCATGACATCTGGAAAGTCCAATGAGGAATTAATTTCAAAAATTTCAGCAGCTTCATTTTCTCATTTGAACTAGACTATTTCGGGAAGAAGAGATCGCGTAGGTTTTCTTCTGCATTTCTTACGTTTTTGAAAAGGAGACTTGAGGAAGAGATATTACAAAGCTTTTAATGTAGCAAAATATTTGATCCACTATGACTTGACACCTCTGACTAGATCCCTTGTGGGAACTTTTAAAATCATAAAATGTTTTGTTACCCATCTTTTTTCACTAGTCATGGTAACCCAAAACAAAATGGCAAGGCAGTTACTAAATATATTGTCCAATATGAACTACAAATAATGATGTAGTAATCATCATGCAGTTTTGCTCAACCGCAAATTCTTCCCTTGTTACATTATCGCTTTAAATACAAAAAGTCAAAATCTTGAACTTGATCTTGAATAACAAAGCACTTGATTTTAATGTACGTGTTACCATTTAATTTAAATCGCCATCTGCAAACACTGAACATCCAAAAGATATCAGTGGAAACTTCAAGACAAATTTAAGCTAACAAATGTTATAAATAACCAAACATAGAAACTTACTGGGGTCTCATCATTGATGCCAGCTTTCTCAAAACTCTCAATCTCTTCCATCAGTGCACATTCATCTTCTTGCTGTTCTGTCATTCCTCTTCCCTGGTTCCTGCGTTTTTCATATGACTGGGCTGGAGTTTCATTTTGCTTCAACTTAACCTGCTTCATATGATGCTCCAAGTGACACTGTTCCAAAAAACGCTGCTCCTGCTTCTTCTTTTCCAGCTGTGCCTCTTCAGGCTCGCTCTGAACAGTCTGAGTTTGATCTCTCTGTCCACTGGAACCATTGTAAGTGATGTCCTCTGAGGCTATCTGACCATCAGTTGTTGCACCAGAACTACTGAAAATGGTTCCTTCTGTGCCATACAGTAAGCTCCTTTGAACACCTTTTCCAGAAACATGCTCTCTTTTCACCCAGACAGTTTGTATTCCCTGAGATTCTACAGTGGAAGTCTGGTTGGATGGCTTGTGATGCACTGTTATGCTAGAGGGAGTTTCTGAAGCCACAACATTCAAAGCAGAGATATCAATGAATGAACCTTCACTTGCTTCATACAAGCTCTGAGCTGTGAGTGGTGCAGTAGTTCCAGCCTTGTCAGATACAGAATTCATTGTGTGAAAGGTAAGCTGGTCTGTGGTCAATGTTGTCTGATCACTGTATGTAATTAAAGAATTTGGCTCAACTAGTATTTCTTTTGAGCCCAACTGAGACCCGCCATCCAATACCATAGTAATAGTCTGAGGAGTATAATCTGCGGCACTCATATCAAGAGTAGGCCTTTCTTTATTACTTCCCGTTGTACTGAATGATATCTGAGACTGAGGTATTTCACCTGACACAGTAATGTCATTACTAGAACTTAACACCAAATTTCCATGAGCCGTAGAAGAAAGCATCTGATACCGATCCATGTTCTCCACTACAACAAGATAATTTGGGTTCACTGATGCAGTGTCTGCCCCAGATACAGATGTGACACTGCTGGTGTTTGGGTCCAAATCAAGTATAATCGGTAGGTTTTCAGAAACATTAGGTTCCAGCTCAGCCTGATTAAACATCAATGTTCCATCTGGATTGATATACACAACTTTAGTGTCTTTACCACAGAGAACCATACTGATATCCTGGGAAGTGACTGAATCTCCAGGGTTATTGGAAATTTCAGTTATCTGCTCAACTGTATGGTCTGGTGCATTTTCAATCATAGGCTCAGACAGACCAGAGACAGAAACTGCAGGTAAGGTTAGAGAAATAGAAGAATTTTCAGCAACACTACAAGGCAGTTGACCTTTTCGCTGATCTGTGGAAGAATCCTCTGGCAGTTTTCCTTCATTCTCAGCTATTTCATTTGTCATCTCTGTTGCAGTGGCACTGCTTTCACCAGACAAAACTTCTGATGCAGAAGTTGTAAGACTGTCGCCTTCTAAAGACATGCTGCTGGGTATAATCAATACAAACAAATTTTGTATGTTTAATAAAATTTTTCACAGCTGACTATGTGACACAGTGAGTGTGCCTCCAAAGGTTTCCAGTTATCTTCCTTTTAGTAGTGCAGCATCATAATAATATCCTTTTTGGCCTCTCAACAGGAGTTATAACAACATCACCCTAATCGCTTGGGAGCACTTAAACAGTTAAAAGCACTTAAAAATCTGCAAAGAAAGAAGAAAAATAAATTATGAAAACATGTTGTAAACACAAAAGAATTACTATTGGGGATTAAGGTTAGGGGATAGGGGAGGAATTCCATATGTGTGCCAGAAAGATTTCCGCATGCAACACACCGGACCAACAACATACCCTAACCCTAACCCTAACCATAACCCTAACCCAGTGTCAGGGTTAGGGTTAGGGTTAGAGTAGGTTAGGGTTAGGGTTAGGGTATGTTGTTAGTTCGGTGTGTTGCATGTGGAAATCTTTCTGGCACACATATCATGGAAGTCCTCCCGGGGATAGGATAAAAAGTAGGTTTGGGTTGTATCATTAGGAATGAATTCCGATTTGGAGTAGTCTAAAAGACTGTCGAGCTGTCAGAGCCCCACCAGGCAAATAGTCTAGACTAGTATCTTGAGTATTCTTGAGGATAGCTTATTTTGGCTTTCTCTAACAACGGCACCGATTTAGTCGAAATATCGAAATAGTCTAGTCCATGGTTTGTCTATGACTAGACTAAATGAACTGTATCTTTATCCTTGTGGTGCTGTACTTCGACATTGCCCTTATTATTTTATACGAGACTGGAGGACCAGACTCTAAAGGTTGTGCAGTCCCAGTGTCTCATTCGTGAAAAGAGGGAGGAATTCCATATGTCATAATATGTGTGCCAGAAAGATTTCCGCATGCAACACATCTGACCAATCCAACAACATACCCTAACCCGAACCCTAACCCTGACCCTGGGTGTGTTGCATGCAGAAATCTTTCTGGCACACATATGGAATTCCTCCCCGCGAAAATGATAGATAGGTCTGGCCACAGACTGAATGACTGTGGGGCGGTAGCCCTATCTGAAGTAGATAAACAGACTCAAGGAAACCACTAAATCACCTGAGCCACTCTACAAACATAGACTAGTAGAAAACATTGTAGTTCAGTGTTGCCATGTCAGATTTTACGATGGAGCCAAATCAAAGTTTAATTGAAAAAGCGCCACCCAAATCATGTAAGGAAATCAAAAAGTAGCCAACTGAACAGAAATACCGTCAAACATTATCGCAGAATCTGAAATGTGGAAAGATGATATTATTATAGGCAAATTATAACATATATATATATCAAATAATGTCTCATCTCAGTCTCCACCTGTGCGCTTGAAGTTCTTTTAGGTAAGTACGTATTGCTTTCACTTGGAAATTGCCAAGAACATCAAAAGCAGCCAATTTGCGGCATTTGTACCCAACCTGGCTACACAATTATCGATAGTGTTGGGCACAATCGAATGATTACTTCGATTACTATAAAACATTCCTATTAACTTCTAAGGAGTTACTTGCCCAATAAGTCGAGATCTAAAATGTTAGGGTTTAGTTGAACCAGTTCCTGAGCTGAGACACAGAACACCATTATTTGAAGATCGAAGATAAAAATCTTTTTAGGTATCAGAATATGATATGAAGATGCCAATAGCACCTGGCATTTTGATATGCAATTTTAAATAGTTCCTATAAAATCAGAATATTGGCCATGGGGAGGGGGGAAAGGGGTTGGATTTTAATTTCAAAGGATTAGATAGGTGCAGATATATGTGTAGACTCAGAATAGGTGAGGTTTAGTCACTCAAGTATAAAATTTGTGATTGTTGCTAGGTGGGTAAGGTTACCCTGTTTACTGAGTGAAAAGGCCTAAAATATTAGGGTGTCTGCTTCACTGCATGAGTTCTCAAAATCTAACTGGTTCAGGTGCATTTTTCTTTGTGTCAAAATTTGGAGGAAGAGCTAAACTACATATTTGGAAAGTATTTTGAAACGGCACCCCAGGATAAGTTAATGAGAGGTGTAAAACCTAATATACGCAACAGTGAAAAATACATTGGCATCTTCATACCTTATAAAACTCACACAGTCACATTTCACAAACATCGAATGGGCTATTTTCACTTGCTGCGCTCTTAGTGTCTTAGGCGCGCATAAGCTTTTAATCATGTCAGTTTCAAACAGGGATTGAGCATGTGTCTCACTAGTATTATCCAGACAATTGGTAACAATTCCATTGTAAGAAGCAGGTATGTCGAATATATCATACTGAGGCAATAAATTGAGGGGAAAATGCCTAAGCTTACTTTGACCTTAACTTTTTAATTTGAAAGACCACAGCCTTTACTTTTCTGGCTTCGATGCTGGTTCTGATCACTGTTTAGTATCTATGCGTGATATAGACGCTATATAGCCACTGACTTAACACTTCCTGCCTACCAAGAGAATCACAAGCCAGTCTGGTTCAGCAATGATCAAAATGGTCAGCGGCAACAAGCATGGCATAGGAAGTAACACTACATAATGAGCTGACACAATTGGGTGTTCTTGCCATGCTGTTGACATAGTAATGAGAGACAATCGAAGCTGGACAAAAAGTATCTGACAGAAATGGCAGGAACCGCCCGCTGGGCACCAGACTGACGGCATCATTATTCTCTTCTGCCCCCGCAGCTCCGGAACATGAATGACTCTTTGGGCAAGGCCAAATCTCTGTCATTCAAACCGTCCTTCTTGTATCATAAAGCACACAGACACAGTAACATTAAGAAGCTCTATGGATGTTTAATATGATTCTCAAAATAAGTACTTGAAAATGGAAAATTATTTTTAGTATGCACATAAATGTGTTTAACTGCAAGAGAAAAGAGTTCAAATCCTTTCACTCCATATTGTTGGTTCTCAAAAGAGAAAAGCGATTTCCTCCTGTTCAAGGTTTGTCTTTGTCAGTCCCAATATGCTTGAAATATTTACATCCTGTTGCTCATGACTGATTCTCGATATTTTACTGTGAAAATGCATCAGTTTATTTTTTCATAAATCATAATTATTTTAAAATGACGAAGTTGATTTCACAAAAACAGTTTCATTGTAAAGAAGAATTAGGCCTAAGTGAATAGTGTAGATTAAATTCCCATTCCCCCTAAGAAGAAAAGAAAAAACACAAAAAAAAAACTTGTGTGAAGATGATTATTTGAGTAGTGCTTGTCTGAAGTAAGTAGTAATTAATACATTTTTTTTTTAAGGAAATAAAATCTATGAATCGCCTGGAACTATACTTTGAAGACAATAATGACTACTATCAATTATAACATAAGAACTATTCGTAACCTGTTATATCGTTAAAATGCTTCCTTTGCTTCGATCTGCTGTGTGCAATACTTCTCTGGCAAACAACAAGTCAACAGTATTACGTTATTACGCTTCTTAAGATAGTTATGTGACCGGTTTGTTTAAATTTGCAACCCGCCCGAGTTCGAAAATAATGTATTCGAAACTCATATTTTTCACACGAAAATCAACAATGCCAAGACCTCAAAAACACTTCCAGGTCATGACAAGCCCATCCATCAGTCGCATATCTCTATGATCAGCCGAGGAGCAGGCTTGCCAAGTATGGCCTTTTCAGGGCCAAATCTCTATAAATTTTATAAAGAATTTTTATTCTGTCGACATCAAATTCTAGGATTTTACTACAGTTGTGTATTCCAAGAGCTAATCAAAATATGAAAATTCTTAGTGGATCAGCCTGTGACCTATGAAACCCAAATTAGCAAATGAGTTCCAACAGGCAGTCACGTGTTTTTCAGTTCGTTGTCTGAAAGTTGACCTTTCACCCTACATTGCAGAGCTCCTGCTGAATACAGCTTTACTTTGCCTTGTTTGATGGTAATCATTTCTAGGATCGCTAACTCACTGCTTCTTTCAAATGGTAAGCTTACAAAAGGAAGGAGATCTTAAAACACTTCAGTTTTTTTATAACTGATATAGAAGTCTATAATAAGTATCTCGTCGTAGTGTGTTTGACAGATGTCATCGTTGCTTAACGTTGCTGTTATCGCTACTTAATGATAATTTTATTATTTTACATTGGCAGTTTATACAGTATAATGAGTAATGTGAAAATGCCGGTCTTGACAGAGAAATGTCGATTTTTTTTTTAAACATGTGCATAAACATTGATGCTTTCAGACGGTCAGCAATCGATATTTATGAACAAGTTCTAGTAGAGGAGAGAAATATTTGATGCAACCGTAAAAAAGCAACTAATCTAATAAGCAACATTTCCCATTATGCGCCGCCTGACAAATACAGAGTGTCACAAAAAAAAACAAAAAAAAGGGACTGTCAGTTTTCTTAATAAAATCTGCAGTTTTCAATATAGAGTCTTGAAATTTTCAAGAATCCGAAAACATTCAGTGCATGATGTGTGGTGAAAATTTCACGAAGCTGCATTTATATTTGCACACCTTAGTGCGCACTAGAAAAGAAGATGGTACGTATAGCGAAAAATGTGCACCCTATCATGGCGCTGATGTGCGTTAACTTTGAAACGGACGTTGATGTTCCTGCAGTGCATAAACAACCGTTGTTTTTTTTTTTCAATTTCTTTACACTTCCAAAGTCTGTTTAGACATTTCCCCTGTTACATTACAATGCCTTGGACCAAGCAACATAAAATATTTGTCCTGGAAACCTACTTCAAAACGGGTTCCTATGTCAAAACAGGTTGTTTGTTTAGAAAACAATTTGAATGCAGACACAGTCCCAGAAAAAGCCGAATGTATGCCTGGATCCAACGTTTCAGGCGAGAAGGCACAGTAGTCAATCTGAATCGGCAGGTTCTCGGACGCATCTCTTATTCAAGGAGATCCCGCCAGGCAAGATCTGCTGAGAACATCAATAGCATTCTGGACTCCATTGACGTTTCGCCAGAAACGTCACTGAGACGCCGGGTGCAGGAAGCTGGAGTATCGGTATCCTACGAGAGTGTCAGGCGGATTTTACGATATGATTTGAATCTGAAACCGTACAGAATTAGCATTAAACAAAAACTCAACCGCACGGACATTACGGCGAGGATTGATACAACTGCTTGGTTCTCCCGGCAACTTGAGGCACATCCTGACTGGCTGGACAACGTTTGGTTTAGCGATGAGGCCCACTTCGTGCTATCTGGTTATGTCAATTCCAAAAACTGTATTGTGTGGGGAAGTCAGCCACCGACATATATTATCGAGAAACCATTGCACGCCGAGAAATGTACTGCATGGGCAGCCATGAGCAGCCAAGGAATCATCGGACCTTTTTTTCTTTGAGAACGAGAACGGGATCGTGCAGACGGTGAACTCAGCACGCTACCTGGAAGTGCTGAAGTGGTTTTGGGCTGCACTTTGACGGAAACAACTCGACAGAAACACTCAGTGGTTTCAACAGGACGGTGCCACTGCGCGTACATCTACAATATCCCTGGCCTCGCATCATCAGCCGCAGATCAGACGTCGAGTGGGCACCACACTCTCCAGATTTAAACCCATTGGAATTCTTTCTGTGGGGTTTCCTGAAAGATAATGTGTATCAGGGGTCCCCAGCATCAATTGAGAAACTGAAACAAAACATCAAGGATCAGATTAGAACGATCCATCCTGACACTTGCAAACGTGTATTCGTAAATTTCAAGCGCCGCCCTCAGCATGAGAAAAGGCAGGCATCTGGAACATGTCATACATACAGCCTGAGAATTGTTTTTTTAACTATTCTGTAACAGAATAAATTCCGACCCTCTACCTTTTCATCAATTTCAATTGTTATGCCTTAAATTCATAAACAGCATGTTGTTTCTTTCAAATGTTGCAACCTCGACTGCGCGCATTTTGACGCATATTGTGTAACTTTATTTTCATGCTTTTTTAACTTTAGGTTCCTTTCTATAATTTTTTATATCTTTTGCTGTTTTTCGTATTTGTTGCCGAAACTTTGCAAGTTGATGCTCCATTGGCTTTTCTTGGTTTTGACAAAATTTTATAGGGTTTGCTGGAAAACTTTTCCTGATATGACAAAAACAGAGGGTCCCGTTTTTTTTGTGTGTGTGTGTGTTTTTTTTGTGACACCCTGTACTATATTGGGGCCATCTTGGCACTGTCTTGATTCCTACTGGCAGTTCCAGATTGGGACCCTCTTGACAAGTCTTGGCCTCAAGTGGCACTATATTGGGACCATCTTGGCACAGTCTTCGCTCGAGCTGGCATTACTATCCTGGGACCATCTTGGCACTGTCTTAGCTCCAACTGACAATTACTATTTTGGGGCCATCTTGGCACTGTCTTGGCTCCTTTTGGCAGTTCCAGATTGGGACCGTCTTGGCAAGTCTTGGCCCCAACTGGCAGGACTATATTGAAATCATCTTGGCACAGTGTTGACTTTGGCTGGGACTGTTAGATAGAGACCATGTTAACACAGTCTTGGCTTCCAGTGCTAATACTACCGTATATTATTATTGGGATCATCTTGGCACAGTCTTGGCTCCAACGGGCGATGCCACACTGGGACCATCTTGACACAGTGTTGGTTCACAGGGACAGTATCACGCAGAGACTGACACGCTTGGCTCTCATTGGCGATACTACTTGATATAAGGACCATTGTGACACAGTCTTGGTTCCCACTAGCAACTCACTGTACAATATTGGGATTATCTCGCACGGTCTTGGCTTCATTTGTCAACTATAATCAACATCTTCGCATGATCTTGCTTTCAACTATTATGAACATACTGGCACGGTCTTTGCACACTTTTGACAGGCTATCCTGAGGGCAGTGTGCCAGTATTGGCCCTATTTTGGCTACCTAGATGGGTCAAAACATACCTGCGGACTTAGTGCCGATGTCGGCCAATAAATCTTACCTTCTATCTTGGCTTAAATAGTGGCTGCCAAGATGAGCTCAAGATAGGTACTCAACTTACGCCGACCTCGCCCAATACAGGGCCAAGACATGGCAACCTCACTTTTGAGCTTGGCTCAGTTTTAGTTTTAGCTGCCAAGATGGGCCCAACATAGGTGTCCAGCTTACGCCGATGTCGGCCCAATGTAGGGCCAAGATAGCGGTATTTGCCAAGATAGGTGGAGTCGCCGCCAAGATGGGCTGAACTTAGTATGCCGATTTTGTCAAATTAGCATAAAATGTTGGCACTTCAAGTTCGTACCATCTTGGTGGTGATACTAATGAGTTCGGCTGGTTTACCACGCTCCTCTTGAAATCAACCCAACTCGGCTACCATTTTGGCCTCAAGATGTCCCTATCCTGGCTATCTTGGCCCGAGATTGCCGAGATTGCCCAACACCGGACCAATATTGGCCCAAGATAGTGTGTTATCTGGGACCGCCTTCCCACCGACCCCCACCCAAAAAAAAATAAATATATATATATATATATTTAGGCTTTCTCTAACAACGGCACCAATTTAGTCGAAATATCGATATAATCCATGACTAGTCTATGACTAAATGAACTGTATCATTATCATTGCGGTGCTGTCCTTCGAGATAGCCATATAATATAATATAAAAATATAAATGTCAGATTACAACAACAATAAACAATGACCCTCGCTACGCCCCTCGTGGGCATGTTTTTTGTCTGCTCACCTCCTGCTTCTGACTAGTCTATAATTCATGAATTGCTTACGCTCGATTTCTGGGAATTTCGACCACCCCTCCTTCACATCCCTGTCATGATTTGTATGTTTCTTTTCAATCTCGGCTCCACTCCCCCAACCCAGGTCACCGTACATAATACGTACGCCATTTTGTTTTTCAATCTTCATTTTCGTTCAAGTTTTTACCACCCACCCACCCCGAACTCCTCTTGAAAACCTATGTAGACCGGTGGAAAGGGAGGGAGAGTGCAGACGAGGCGGGGTGACTTTCTCCACGTGCCAGTGAACTCCGGTAGCAGTAGGTGATCCCACACAGGCCAATCAAAGTGCAGTTCGCGGTGAGGCGACGAAAGGAGTTGACTCTCATGACAACAGTTTGCTGAACCTTCAAACGATACTCACTAGAAAAGGACGTCGCCCTCCCTGGGGCTATCGATTTTGAGGTTTTATATGCTTACGCCCTTCTTCGTCTCGTTGTTCAGCACAGAAAGGGACACGCAGTCCAGAAATTCCCCGGCACTGGTTCAACTCAGTCATTTCTCACCGTCCCACACCTACGTGGCCCTTAAATTGTAACTTTCCCTTCCTATCCTTCTTGGTCCCTTTTCGTTCGATAGTAGTAACCCACATCAGTCTCCTGACTGAGAATCGTCTTTTATGGCTGACCCCGTATAAATGGGAGCTAGCCAGTGGTATGGTATGTCTCCGTTTTTAGCTGCTTTTTTTGTCTGTCGGCCTCGTTTCACATTTGGCGTCTTTTGTTTGATTTTTTTTTTTTAGAGNGGAGGGGGGGAGGTGTCATTAACTGACACGGTGATCACAAAGAGTATCTGGATGAATTAAGTTTATTGTGTCCCCTTGTTCTGATAGTACTGTTCTTGTCATTGTCGTAGTTATTATGGGGGAGGTGTTGGTCATTAATCATTATTATTATTATTATCATTATTACTTTAAGTCCTGATTAAAATCCAGACGTCCAATGCTAAAACACTGCTGGGTATCATCCCTATCACACGCAAACACAAAGAATCCTGCATCACTCTCCCTAACACCAGATTACTAGAACAATGACATAAGCAAGCTATGGTGTGGGTACATGACACTGTAATTTTAATCAAAGGCGCAAGCTTTTCATTTGCAACATAAACTATCACTGCAAAGCCTACGAGAAATTTAGATATTCTAGGCCATGCATGATTCGAGGATAAGTGAAGCCCTATTAAGAACAAAAATAATCTGTAAACCAAACATTCAAGCAACAAATTAAAATTCTAAAACCGTCTACTAGATTTAGATTTACTATACACTTCTTACAAATGAAATTTGGATGGGAACAAAAAAAAATGCAGCGTCAAAAAATTATTTCTGCTTGATCCAGTCTTCGTTTGGAAGCATTGTATACTTGATTGTCTTGCGGAGATAAGTGTGTGTAATGTGGATAGCTCCGTCACGGACATCCTGGAGTATAGAAGGGTAGCTGAACTCCGCTTCCTTATCAGGGGAAGAGGTGAGAGTTCGTGTATACTTCCAAGTAATTCCTTCGTCTTCAGACAAGGAGATGACCAAAGGGTTTCTTGCGCTTGTTGTTGGATTGTAGACCAAAGCGATGTTTCCACTTGTAAGTGCACAGGCCTAGGAGTATCAAGCAAAGATCGTCATGTTTATACATTTGATAACCACCTTATGTTTATACATTTGATAACCACCTTATACGTACCAGATACGTTTACTATTAAGGCTGACTAATAAACCAGGCAACACATACTCCCGATAGAAAGATAAGATACTGTTGTTGGTTGATATGTGACGGTAATTACAAGCCCCTAAAGCAGTTACCTTATTCGGAGACTTTTTAAAAATTTTTACACACTTGCATTTGTTCATTGATCAGACACGTGTCACAGGCTTTTTGGAGACGCTCAAACACCCCGAAATAATTATCCCATAGGAAGAGTCTGATCTGCGATGAAGTTACCTTTTTTTAAATATAATTTGTTCAAACATCTAGATCTAGATTGTATAGTTATAATATTTCACACCGTGTTGTATTTGGTCATCTTACCCCTCCTTAACGAAGTGTGGAAGCGAACAGAATAAAGTGTCGAGTCAAGGGTGGAGCATGCCTTTCGGATTTTCGAAGCCCAATGCTCCCACAGCCCTATGTCCCTCCCACATATTTTGGGATTGTAAAACAGTATTCCTGCCCTTATTACCCAGGAAGTACAGTAAATGTGTGCACGAGCATGTAGCACAATTTGTCCCGACGAAGGTCGTCTTTTTTCAATTCAATTTTATTAAAGTTTATTTTCAATGTAACACCAGTTACAAAACATGGAATGACTGCTACCATAGGTCAAAATACATCAACTTCATGGGACATTCAGACTCACGCTTTACATCATAAGAAAGAACTTTACATCATAGCGAAAGAACAGAAATATCTTCCAGGAAAATTTAAATGTGTAATTGAACAAATAAACTGATTAATAAAGTGTCTACATGAATATGAATTCCGCCACAGCCAAAGACAATCAAAGGAGCGCACACAAGTCATGATGAACTGCCTCTAGTAGATGACAGCAGATAGTTTTTAAGAATTCAATACGACGGTAACAAATTTTATGATGCTTTGGA
Source organism: Ellobium chinense (assembly GCA_033807755.1). Taxonomy (NCBI): domain Eukaryota; kingdom Metazoa; phylum Mollusca; class Gastropoda; order Ellobiida; family Ellobiidae; genus Ellobium; species Ellobium chinense. The sequence goes on from JAWQUT010000160.1 coordinate 1,386,251, forward strand.
AAGTTTTTGTGCACTTTGTTTTAAAAAGGTTGTGCATTATCTTAGTGTTCGGATTAACTTAACATATTTTTCAATCCATCTTTTCCTTTCTTTGGCGTACTTTTTGCATATATAAACAGAACATGGAACTCGTCACCTAACTCATTACATAAGTCACACTTTCTCTCGGCCAAAGCCAGTCCCTGCCATCTACCAGTCTCCACGGGGAGATGGTGGTTGGATGTTCTAAAGCGGGATAATTTAATTCTGTCACTTTTCTTGAGCAGGGACAAGTAGGGTTCGAGAGAAAATGAGAATTTAACAATTTTATAGTCTAGAAATAGTAACTACTGGCCTCAATCTTATTTCTCCAGTCTTAGATCAAAACATCTTCCAATCGTCTCCTAAGCATGGCCCTGTACAGTTTTACATGTTGTAAATCAATTACATTTTGAAATATGAAAAGGTATGTAAATCCCGTTTCATTCAGCATTGATTTTATCTTATTGACCCATGGAGATATAACACTGATTATTAATTCCATCGTACATCTTAACAATGACGCTGTACAGAACCTTGCTTAGTTTACTTTCCTTCGACGTCACTACTCCCAGACAGTATGACAACATTCTATATTTAATCAAGACAGAGACTGGGAACTCGCCACCCTCCCGAAGCACTGCGTAATCTGGGTTAGATCGCTTTAGCATAAGCACTTTTTTGAAGAAATTGATTTGTATTCTTTCCAGCAATGAATAGTTGGCGAATCCCCACACTTCACAACCATATAATAGCACAGGCACAACAAGGGCATTGAAAAGATGTAACTGACATTCAACACTTTAAGTACAGTGCTCTGGACCTATTCAGTACATAGTACTGTACATGGCTTTTGTAGCTTGTTCAGCATTATGGGCAATTGTTTTAAGTAAACTTATAATTTTTTTCGACTACTACTCCTAAATATTTAAAATGATCAACTATTTCTATATCATGGCTGTTTAGTGAAAATTTATCTGTTTTATTGTGTCAGCCAAAGATTAGAATTTTCGTTTTTCCAATATTAACTGTGAGCTTCCATGTTTTACAATAGTTGGAATATTCATTCAGAGAATGCTGTAGGTCCTTTGCACTGCTGGCAAAATTGTTGTGTCGTCAGCGTACAATAAAAGTAGTAGTTTCAACAATACTGGTCCGTCTTCGTCACTCTTCACCTCTACTCCACTACACAAATTACTGTTCATTTCATTCTCAAGGTCATTCAAACAAAAAAAAAATAGCGAAACTCATACAGCTCAATTGCATCCCCTGGAAAAGTCCCACATTACAAGAGTATGGCTTTGTAAGTCGGCCCTTGATACGTATACATGACTTTGTTTGATTATACGTGCTTATCATAACGTTCTAAAATTTACCATTTATCCCTGTTCGAAGTCTTGTTATGAGGTCAATATGCCTTTCAAAAATACATATCAAATCATAGCAGATACAGCCAACAAATTTGCAAGGATTGTAGGAGTATGACGCCTCGGGGACACAAGGATGATCCCCTAAGAAAGCACTGTTTGTGAAACTCTGATCTAGGAATTTGTGTAAGAGTAAGCCGCGGTGACCTATTACATACTGTAATAGATGAACAGAGATAAAACTGTCCCGGGAGAGCCCAGTCCACAGAATAAGAACGTTCCAGTAGCGTTATGTGAACGCAAATTGAAGAGAACTACACCCAGCTAATTCTTAGCGTAATGATGCTATTCCAAGTCTATGTCGTCTTGTTGTCTGTTTGTCCCACATGAAAAGGTCCCACTAAACTGAATGAACCGTTTTTATCACCGTGAACCAACGAAGCTTATTTATTTATCACGAGCAGTTTGTAGATATAGCTTTGGCATCAAGGTCTCGTAGGAGATGAGACGGATGAAGTTCCTTATTGTCACATTTCTAACGAAACGAGGAAAGAGAGGAGAGCAATATAGCATTGTCCACTTTCACCATTCCTGCAATGATCTCTATGTTACCTGTATACCGCTGTTGTTGTTTGGAAGTGTCGTCTTGGAAGGCTTTGACCACGTCAGACCATCGTCTTCACTGACAGCTCTATAGATGTGCTGACTTCGCCTATCTCGGAAGAATGCAATCAGCTTTGGCTGTCCTTTAGGTGCATTTTGGAACAGAAAAATAAATCCGACTTAACAATGATGTCCATTAATAGATAGGGGAATTGTCAGTTAAAAATAATTTTGATATGAAGAAACATTCCTATGAACGCCCTGCAACGAGATTAGAATTAAAACTGTCTAAGCCTCACCCCCAAACGCCATCCCAACACTCCTAATATACTTCTGAAATGAGGCCGGTCTTATCCAATTTGGGTATCATTATTACTTGGTTATGGGGTCGACCCGTCTGATATGCCTTTGTATGTATATTTCCTCTAAAATTAAAAAGAAATTTTTAAAAAGTCTTATTTGAAATAATGGAGTTACCATATCAGCATGTGAAACATACCTGGCTTACACATTTGTGCAAACACCTTTGTGGAATGCGTGCGGGAAGAAGAGAAAGGACTCTGCAAGATATCGTGGCGCCAACAACCTACCTGGTTTTGGTCTCACTACGGTTGGCTGGACGAGATAGCTTGTATCCTTCATAGCGTGCTCTTCCCATGATTCACCATTAGTCAAATCAGTTCCTTTCCATTCCATTATAGAGGAACTCTGGGACTTCTTCTCTGTGTGATGGATAAATTTCACTTATACATTAGTTCATCAGATCTAATATAGATGAACTAAAACATTGCAGTCGTTGAAAAATAGCCCATAAGATATGGTAGTTCTATGCACAATGTTCAGAAACGATCTGCTTTGTCTTGTATGGTGGCCTTTATAGGGCCTATCGCATAGGGCTTATCGCATAGGGCCTATCGCCTTGTGAGCTTTGGCTTGTTCCCATTTTGTATCGACCAGGGTCCGCCCCTCCTGGAGCATAGACTTGGATGCCCCCGGTGCAGGCGGTTTGCTACATCATGCTGCGGCGTGGACAAGTTCTAGGGATGGCGGGATTGCAATCTTGGTTAATCTGGATGACTTTGTTGAGGTTTGCCAAGCAGGACTTGCGTAGTCTCTCCATTCGTGAGCGTTCGGGCGCTTCTGGTCGTCCTCATTTCCCTAAGGCCAGATTTCAAGGCCTTTGGACTAATCCTCGGATAACCGTGGATATCACATGATACAGTTTCATGTTGGAAAATGGCCAACATGGTCATCGGGGGCGACAGCTGCAGCGATTCAATTCCGAGATCTGACTAATATCCTTTACCTAACTTCTATGCCTAATTTCGTAATTTTATCTTAAAATTCACAGTTGACTGACTGAGCCACCCCGCTACTTGCGCTACTTGCAACACAGCAGCACCAACAGCAATAACAACAATAGCAACGGCAGTATATAAAAGGTGAAACTAATTTCGTCGGACGTTTACTTGCAAATTCTTACTTTCAAGTCATTTCACTGTAGCTGAGGCAACTGTACACTGCGAATGAATATCGAAGAAAGAAATTCTTCCAATGGAACCGGGCGAAAACGAAAATAAGGGATTAAAGATGTCTGACGAAGACAAACATGAAATATAGCCTTCACTCACAGATAACCAGTTTTTATAATTTCTTTGCCTTCACTATGCCCGTGTGCACGCACATGCACACATAAACACAGACACACATAAATGTAACGTAGTAGCACGCACTCAGGCACACACATACGTGCGCGCATGTGTATCTTGTATTCAACACACACACACACACACACACACACACACACACACACACACACACACACACAGTCGCTACCAGAGAGACCCAACAAAGCAAACAGTTGACAATGAGAAATGCAATGAATATTACCTTTGACAGCGTAGTATATTGGTAGCAAGGCTGTGCCATTGAGGGTAAGAAGCATCCTGTTCTTATCGAAAGAGCCAGGTTTGGTGAACAACGGTTTTGGCTCTGTCCAGACCACACCGTCTGCTCCAGATTCCAGGACCCAAACCTGGGCGTCACCTGTGAGTTATAATAACCAGTATGTATGTTTGTACATGTAAAAACCTGATATGAATTATTCAGTGTCAACAGCAGGTTGTTGTGGCCTGCTACCGCATGGTCATAACAGGTCTCTTTTTTATAATAGGCCAGTCAAAGGAAGCGATCTTTTAGCATCAAGTGCTGTAACTCTGCAAGTTCATGTAATAATAATAATATTACCTATCTACCTCACAATTTAACGTCTTGACCTGATGGTCCTATCTAAGATTCATTAATTCACAAAGTTATCATGTTGATACAGGTCTAGGGCATAATAAAGCAGGATTGCTAATTGGATTGTGGAACTATAATGGTGTTGCACCCTTCCCTGCGTGGGAAGCGAAATTCAGTCTGTTGTCGGGAATGAACCAAATTCAATGAAGTGATGCCAGCAATAATGTACAGTAATAGATTATGCTCATTATGATTAGTTAAGGGAAATCTAGATAGCTTCGTCTTAAAAAAAACAACAAACTAGCCAACCATCACAAAATTGTCCAAACTATCCCCACGTGCATACAACCAACTAAGAAAGAAAGGGTAAAGCCTTCATAAGAAATATATATACAGAAGCCTACTCTCTCCTGCTCCTGCTTTCTGTTGACTGTGAAACAGAAAGACCTTCTGAGACTTGGTAGTGTTGTAAAAGAAGACGACAGGATTTTGATTGGAGTAACCCTCTCTCTGGGACATGACAATGGCATTTGACCAGACCCTGCTCCCAGCGTGCAAGCGAGACATGACAATAGCCACGTTGCTGGCGCCTTCTTTGGTACCACTGAACCAAGCTGCAACCATGTCCACACCCATCTTAGCTTCATTCGGAACGATTTCAATGTTCGAGGCGTGGTTGCTGCAAAATTTTACAAGGTTTTATAGTTTCAAGTTTCAAGATTATTTCTTCTAGGCCAGTGGCCAATAATACAACACATCAATACAACTACAACATTTTTTCTCATAATAGCAACATTGTACATACTCGCCATCATCGTTTCACTCATTCACCTTAGAAGACAGACAGACAGACAGACAGACAGAGACAGACAGACAGACAGACAGACACACACACACACACACACACACACACACACACACACACACACATACACACACATATATAATTATATCCTCATCATTATCATTGTCTGAAATTTATAACATCAAGGAAATTATGTCTGTTGATGAAATTACATTAAAGTCACTTAACTGCACGTTGAAATAACTGCACCTACACATTTTTTACTATAACAATGGCATCACTGTGCTTGCCTTCTTAGGTTCAAAAAAAAAAATTCATAGAATGTTCACGTTTTCGTTTGTAAATTTGCCTGAAAGTTAGTAAAAGGTAAAAGGGTAGACTATGTTGTAAATTTCAAATATTGCATTTGATGGTCAAGTAAGCGATTTCATCAGTGATATGCAGTGGATTATCATGATTATTATATCTTTCCTTGTCGTCGTTGTTATGATAATTGTCATCTATCATCATCATTCCCGGTTGCAGCAGCATCAGCTGGGCCGCAGCTAGAACTCGTGTAATGCCGGGTTTGGGGGAAGGGTCAGGGGCATTAAATTAAGGAGAAGGAAAGCTGGATGAAGAGACAAGAAAAGGATAGAGAAGAGATATGCGGGAGGGGCTCCAAGCGATAGAGCTAGTTTTACGGAGAGCCAGAGGCCAAGGAGGTGGTTACGACTCTGTGCATCAGCGTCAGCTGAGCAACTGTCGCATTATAACCAACATCAGCATCATCACTATCGAAAGCAGCAAAAAGAGAGCAGTGTGCCGGAGGACATGTAAGATTGTAAGAGGACACACCTGTCAGTAAAGTCTAATGATGTAATTAATTTCAAGTACAAGTATAACCAAAATGGCTCAATCGTCACCATTTCATCTTGTAATCATCATAACTATCATCGGCATTATCATCATCATCATCATCATCATCATCATCATCATCGTCATCATCATCATGATCATCATCATCATTTGGAACATATTTTAAACAAATAAATAAAAATTCTGTCCATACCAGCGAAGAATTAAGAAATGTACTTAAAAATTTGAAATGCACTGAAAAGTGATCCTTCGTCAGGTCAAAGACAAAACGAACTGAATGGGTAAGAAGAGACGTAGGGTAAAAAGATTTAAGACGGTTCAGAGAGAAATAAGAAAAAGTGAGAAGGCTAGAAGTAGATATCGTAGTACTATGAAAAGACCAGGTGGGTAGGACTATGACTAGTTCCAATTTAAAAAGAAGCGTGATGCTTGGAATAGAGGGGAAGACGACAGACATTCTGGATAGCATGATTAGAGAGAAAAAAGCGAGTAAAACATGAGCAGACAGTAAGAAGTCACTAAGAAAATAGTTATAAATAGCTGCTGTGAAGTAAAAAGAAAGTAAAAAAGTAGGCAAAATTGACACGGTTACTCCAATCATCATCATCATCATCATCTTCATCATCGATAGTTTGAATAAGTATATTAAGCTGTAACCTTTCAAACGGTGGAACTAGGTAGGCCTCTCCACGACCATCTGGAGTTGCTCGAATCTCTCCATCGAAGATTGAGTTGGGCTGAGACACTACCACGTTGAATGTCAGGCAGCTTGGTTTGAAAAAGTCGAAATGTTAGGTCTATCTATTAGCCGATGTTGTTTATCTTTGAGTGATGGGGTTGCATAATGTGCCACCAGGGATCTAAGCCTGTTTTTCAGAAGAGTCAGAAGGACGTCTTCATTTTTGTCAAAAACTTTTTAACATTATCCATTTTCTATTTCCTTTCACTTAGTTAGTTTGTCGTTGTTGTTGTTGTTCACCTCTATTCACTGGACAGACATCGGTCAGAGACCCATCTCATGTCTGTCCTTACAAATAACAATCGAATGATTTGCCACATGATAGGGACAGTAGACGTGAGCTTTCACCTCCTTCCAGACTTGGTACTCGGAAATATTCTTCTTTTTTTTTTTTTGCGTGTTGTTAATAATCTTAGCAGAGTGTCGCAGGAAAACTGCTGACTAAAGCTAACAAACTTCCATTTCCTGATATCTAAGATTTGTTTTAATAAATGCTACACTCTACACTGTATGATAGGGGGAACAAGATCAGCAGCTCGCCAAACAACTTACAGCAAGCACTGAAGTATCATGCACATCATAAATATAAAGTAATACTGACGGTGTACTTCGTCGACAGAAGTTTATGCCAAGGAAAGGTTAGAATAGCAAGCACCGTAATATCATGCACAGCATGTGTAGAGGGTAATACAGAAGATGTTACTCTGGCAACAAGTTATGCTCAAGGGAAAAATACAATAGAATTTACAAGTGGAGATGTTAAGTCACAAAGTGCCGCACAATGCAGGACTGTTATCGTCACTCTCTACCCGCCAACGCAATGTATCTGCTTGTATGTATGACTGTTTGTTTTAACAACGTTGACCTAATCACCATTCACAACATATCCTTGGTCGTCTAGGTCATATTAGGGTTTTTGTTTTTTTTTTAAAGGATGTAGAAGGGGCGCTCTGCAGTCCCTTTTACATCTCTTCGTGAAAGGGTTACACTAAAAAGACAAGTTCCCTGGGAGTTCTGATTTTATGAAGTCGACTTGTCAGCCACAATGATGATGATAATAATAATATATGTGCATATAGAAGTGGCTTCATGGCCGCAGCCATTCAACCCACCCACCCACAACCACCACCCCTCCCTTCCCCCATTCACCGTTCACCACTACCTCCCTTGCTCAACTTCACAGTACTATATCCAGAAACCCAAGAGTACCCGCTGAGGCTGTTAAAAACCAAGACATAAGGGAAAACGGGAGCCTCGACTAAAGATTTCACAGGGGAGGGATTTGGGGAGGGGGGTGGGGTTAATGAATCACTTGAACGTTACCCGATAGATTATTATTCTTATATATTTTTGCTCTGTAACCCAAAAGAGTTAAAAGTCAGAATGATACTTACATTATAACAGCCACCAGAATTATGCTACTTTGTGCGGCCATCACGATACAACAGCTTGCCAGCTGTGCTGCGCCAAAGTTGACAATGAAGAGCTCATTATCAGTAAGCAGGGCTACCGTTATCACATTCAGTAAGTGTCAGTAGGGTGTCATCCAGTGGAAAATTGGCGGTGAAATCAGTTGGACTGGACTGAAGAAAGTTATGTATGCGCGATTATGTCACAAACTGTCCGGCTGGCCCTGTATTGATACCTCATGTATTGACACTTCGTGCGTTGTAAATCAATCGTCGTGTACATTATGACCGAACTGTTTAACATAATACTGTATTACAATATATAATAATCATAAACCAACTTTCGAGACTTCTCTAACTACTATTACAATTCCCTATAGCTCCCGGAGGAGCTCTGGACCGACGCAATGCTTCTCCTCAAGAAGAGCCGGCCGCTTTGCAAAGTCCCTCGACTCACCTATCTGTTCCAGCTTGTTTATTATTGCTGATGACTAAAATCTGTGTTTCTATCCCTTTGCCATCATTTTGCGTCGGATACAAGGTTGTCTACACTGGATGATTTTTTTTGTTTGTTTGTAGGGGGAAGGTTCTTCAGACGTGAAGCGCTATGCGTCTGTAATGATACTTGTTTACTACAAATTTTAAGACATCAAGTGTGATAACATAACAGTCACTGATGAATTTTTTTCAACATTCAGTGAAAATGTGTTTGTCCCTTTTGCTCTCAAGAATAACAACTGCTAGCTTGCCACTGCTCTAAAATAAGGCAGGTATAACGAAAATATATTGGCGATCTTTAGTCCTAATAAGGTTTAGCGCACTGAGAGAGCACAAACACTGTTTTCTTGTTTGGCACGTTGAAGTTGAAGAGTGTGCTCGAGGCACTGATTCATTGAAAACAACACTGGTATTCGAACTTGTTATTATAATAACCCAGCTCCGACTAACTGATTCCAGTTTAGTATGATGTTCTTATCGTTTTTTGCTTTTTTTCAAAATTCCATAGCACTGTTCATTGTTCATTGTCTACTTCGTGATACATTGTCCAGCCTGGACCCCGAGCACACAGATTTTTCGTAAATTGAAAATGTTAGGATTTTAATTGTATTTTCATATGTGTTGTTTGTGTGTTTGTTTGTTTGTTTGTGTGTTTGTTTGTTTGTTTGTGTGTTTGTTTGTTGGTTGGTTGGTTGGTTGGTTGGTTGGTTGGTTGGGGTTTTTTTTTGTTGTAGTATGCTGTACTGTTTTCACAACAACTTTCTCTTCCAAATATCATAAGTTTTTGGCACATCTTAATAAACTTGCCACGCCAGACTAAAGAGAGGACTCAACTTCCGATCTATTTCATGAAATAAGAGTGCGGAGCTGTTCACCCTCGTTGCCTATTTTCAGCCAAAAAAAAAAAGTTTTAAAAACACTTTTGGAAGGTGAGAATTGTCTTTAGTACACACCCCATTATAGTAAATGATGTGATCTATGTCTTTACAGTTTATAAAAATATCTCCATTAGAACCAACGTTATCAGGTTACAGAGATTTCGCGCTTGCGACTCCTTCTAAAGTATTTGGTCATGGTCACATAATCAGTGTCACATATCAGTTTATGTAGACTTACAGTTACATAGTTGTACTATCATGAAGTCAGCTATTCCTTACTCTTGTAGTAATTCTACAGCCCTTGGACTACATGAAAAATAAGATTCAGGATTCTCTTAATGACATTTTGTCACGGGTTGATACTGGAGATGCGTTTGTTTTCCCCATACCCAAATGGAATTTGATAGCTGAATGTTAAATTAGGCAGCGAGCGCCTTTATCTTGCCTATTTAATTTATGCACCACCTTGGCCAAGCTAGTCGAGTCAGGTTTAAGGGCACTTATGGCGTACTGAGGGTAGTATAATAGGGAATCCAGGGATTTGATGCTAGTATTCAGCCAATGAATGCTGCGATCGGAGAAAGTCGACCAATCGTGGAGTGAGGTTGTCTACTTGACATTTTTCTTTTCGAACCCGTATAAATAGTATAGTTAAATCCGAAAATTGTAAAAATAAAAAATAAAAAAAAGAGAAGGAACGTTCGAAGATACCAGAATCATGTTTTGAAGCAGTACGCTTCATCCTTGTAGCGGAGAGTTATCCCATAGTTTCCGAGGTCTGAGGTTTCAAGGAAAATTTGTGTTGTGGTGCAGTCTAGGAGACTGTCGGCAAGGCCACCCTCAACAGCCTGTGTGAAGTAGGGAAATAGACTCCTGCTAGTTCAAGGACCAGTGACTGAACTACGCGAAGATCTAAGTAAGGGTCACCGGAACTTGTGTAACATATGGAGTGCAAAGTGCACAGAAAATTCTATATTTGTTAACAACTCTAGGGAGTCACAACAGAGCTTGAAACGCGAAGGGGTGCAACGTGCACACTGAGTCCTACTTTAAAGGACAACTCCTAGGTACGGAAATTTTCAACAATATTCGAGTTTTTTGAGTCAAGCTATCTTGTGACTAAAAACCTAATGTTTCAAATGTGGCGCGGAGGTGCGCATGTACGATAGTAAGTGGCGAAGCCAGAAAAAAACAAGTGCCAGTGCAGGGTACTAGAAAGTTTATGAGAAGCGGGTCTCAACGAGTAGAGTGATTGTAATAAGGAAGAAGTACTCGGAATTGTATCACAGCGACACAGAGCTAATCAAGGAGACTGGTGTGTTAGCTAATGTTTCTATACAACTAACAGTTCGGTTGCAGAGAAGTGACAGATGTATACTTGAAAGGGAAGAGACAAGTCATCTATAGAAATAAAATCCTTGGTGGATACCTGTGGTAGAAACAGTCAGCGGAACGTAACTTCTCTATAGCTAATGTGATGTCTGCTGCATAAGTTACAGAAGGAAAGTGAAAGTAGACAAGTCAAGATCATCACCGTAGAGGGGAAACATGGAAAGAACCTTGACAAGCTCTTAGTGCATTAGGCTTGTGTAATTAGTTTGCAAGAAACAGCAGGCCAGATTATTCACAGGTGCTTTGAAACTTTGAGATCTGGGCCAGACGTATGAATCAAGTGACTCTGTGTTAAAATTGTACACGATTATTATTTTCAATATGTAAGAGGACATCTTCGTCATGACGGACAAGTTGACGAGGGAGTCACGTAAGTTAGATGAATAATTGCCGCTACTAACGATCTCCTTCAATACTAATCGCCTTTGATGTAACTACTATATATTGATATAAATTACTGAATATCGGTCAGCCAGTTGGGTTGGGTAAATTTCTAACTAGGGAGATTTGAGGGAATTGATATTGTAACAAGGGAATTTGTAGCATCCCCACATACTGTCACTCCTCAACCACAATGTCCATAGAAATCTTCAGCACACAAACTCTAAACCTCTAGAGCTATTCTTCTTCTTTAAATTTATTTTTATTACGTATTAATAAATTGTTGTAATCTTTGAACTATACACCTGAGTTTGCCCTCGGTCCTTACCAGCTTACGACTTCATTGTGGTTGGTCTGAGTAGAAGCTACGTGTGGTTGTTACTATCAAGCTGTTAAATAAATAAATGTGATTGATACTTTAATAAAACCGTCACTTCACAGAAGTGGCCATAGTTAACCACATCATCAATTATAGAGTCTGTTATGTTTTGAACATAAATGTATTTATGTCTGAAACATGAGGACATAAATATAATTATGCACGGCCTTTTCGAGAGAGCTCGAGGCCTGTGACACCTTTTCACTGTCACATTATTGTTGACATGGCTTTATTTTGCTAGAAGGCAAGAGGGATAGAACTTTTTATTACTCTCTCTCTCTCTCTCTCTCTCTCTCTCTCTCTCTCTCTCTCTCTCTCTCTCTTTCTTTCTTTCTCCCTCTCTTTCTCTCTCTCTTTCTCTCTCTCTCCTCTCTTTCTCTCTCTTCTTCTCATTCTCTCTCTCTCTCCCTCTCTTTCTCTCTCTCTCTCTCTCGCGCTCTCTCTCTCTCACACACTCCCTTGCTTGCTCGCTCGCTCGTTCTTGTCGCTCACTCAAACAACTTCGCTCTTGCTCTCATTGGGTAATACATATATGTATGTGAGAAATCTTTCGGTTACGGTATGTCCGGTACCCAGTGCTTGACAGACGTAAAAGCCTGTAGAGCTGGTGTTAATTTTGAGTTATAGCCATTGTTATAGACTGTGCAAGCTCATAATCATCAGGCATTCCAATGTCCACGTTTATGAAAGGAAAACAAGAATAATAATTATTAGGATGGTGCATAAATATCTGTATTTTGTTGTCATGACATATTATCTGAAGTCTTCAGTCTGAAGATTAAATAACCATCTTCGTCAACAATCAATATATATAGGGTACAATATGATACTTGCAAAATTTCGCACACACATTGCTCACCTGCCCACCCCCCCGATAGTAACTGCGTCATTTGAATTCAGTTACGCCACAAAATATGAAACTCACAGCATCAATATTCTGTCGGTCCAGTGCTCAATTACGGGTGGACTATACAGGATAACATTAATCGTGGGCAACACTTCAGTGATACTCTTCCTGCTTCTTAACCTTGCTTGATCCAGTCTTCGTTAGGAATCATTGTGTACCTGATTGTCTTGCGGTCATACGTATGTGTGATATGGATAGTTCCATCACGGGCGTTCTGAATAATAGAAGGATAGCTGAACTCTGAGCCTGTATCCGGGGATGTCATGATAGTTCGTGTGTAACTCCAGGTCAGGCCGTTGTCTTCAGACAGAGAGATCACGAGTGGATTCCTCCCACTGTTAGTCGGGTTGTAGACTAAAGCAATGTTTCCACTTAACAGAGTGTATGCCTGAAAGTTTTGTGTAGAAAATTATCGGTTTTAATCAAAATCAGAGTACAAAGCATTTTGGTTTCGGGTGATGAAAATTATTACGACTAGAATGCACATACATCATTAGTCCCATGGATAATTTGTTGTTAAATGCAACAGGATTAAATGGATGCCATTCATTTATAACACATGTAGGCTAATGCACAGAGTCTAAATGAAAAGAGTTACATGTCAGTTGTGGTTATAAGAGGGACGTCCGAAAAATAAGGTTCAAACAATATTTATGCATGCAACGCGTTTATTACGGTACGAATAAAACATGGTGCAAAGGTTACTGCATCAATATGTTATTTTTCCATATAGTCACCACCAAACTGATGCACTTGTCCCCTCGGTAAACTATCTCCTTTAGGAATTCGCCGTCTAGCGAATGCAGTCACTCTTGCATCTCTGCAAGAACCGTGTCATTAGAATGAAACCACGTCCAGAATAACTTTCCTTTGGAGGACCCAAGTAGCTGATAATCAGAACGAGTCAAGTCAGAACTACGACTGGGTATAGAAAAACCTTGAGGTCTGGACTTAATCCGTTGCAGTAAACTTCTTAAACTTGTTAAACCTACCAACCGTATAACTCGAACCATTCTTTTGTCAAGTTTGCCGTGTGTAAATGGCATTGTCATACAGGAGGATGATACTCTAACGCAGACGTCCTTGTCTCTTCCGATGAACAGCTTCCCTTAGCGTGTTCAGTGTTTCACAATATCTAACGGCGTTAACTGGTTGACCATGCGGTATGATGTTCACTTTTAACACACGTTTTGCGTTCCACACCATAGTTCTCACCCTTAGGAATTACCCATATGTTACCATATTTCTAACCTGGGTTCAATAAAAACATTGAAAGTTGAAAACCAGTGCATCTCATAACTCAGGTCAGATCTAAGACTTACCTGGATCCCACTGTTGTTGTTTGGGAGCGGAGTTACCGTGGGTTTCGACCAGGTGCGACCATCATCATCACTGACAGCCCTATAGATGAATCGGCTGAGGTCGTCTCGGAAAAATGCTATCAGTACGGGCTCCCCTGGAAGAATGGCAGAAATTCTAGTAATGTAATTATTGCCAAATTACTGCGGAATTTCAGAAATGGTGAGACTGGAGATAGCTGCGAATAAGAGGACACATGTCCCGGCCAGAACTTCGCTGAGCCTAGAGCGCTTTAGTTTTGTTATTATCACTACGGAACTGACAAATACAACAACAACAACAACAAGGCTTAAATAACATAACCGCACTTAATGGCAGTCATATCGATCTACCAAAAAATCGCTCTGTACCTTTCATTTCCTCATTCTCCTTCATGAAGTCCAGGCCAATATTTTAGAGTAGGCTTATGCCGATAACTTAATAAGCCAGGCACACCAGGCTGCAACGAGAATCTGGTTGTATGGGGCATCCCCATTTTTCCTCCTCTTTATTTTTTGTTCCAAACGCCTTTTCATAACAGGACTTAAAGAGCGAAAATCCTTATCCTCGTAGGATGGTTTGACACCCGATGCGTGGGTGAAATCATGATCACTGTTTACAGAATGACTACCAGAAGCTATGGCGTGTTACATCGGCGATCAACATAATAGCATGAGCCAAGTCTGCATTTTTACACATGAATTGTGCGAAAACAATTCAGATTATTGCTATAATCTCAATCTTCGGGAACAAAGGGGCACGATAATAATGGTAATGTTTTATTTTTAATCTCGACCAGAGTCGACCATCCTGTTATTACCATGTGACATTGTAGTAAAACTGTTTCACTGGACCCAGTCAAAACCATAAAGTGATAAACACAGATGACCAGCTGTATTTTACCTCATATTATGACTCTGTTTCAAGCATAATGTGACTGCAGTTAATTTGCTGATGGAGGTAACGGTACTCTATAATACTTCATATAACTGCGGAAGATTACCTGGTTTTAGCCTCACAATAGTTGGTTGAATAAGGACGGGCGTATCCTTCATAGGGTGTTCTGTCCATGAACGGCTGTCAGTCACATCTTGTCCCTTCCATTCCCACACAGAGGATGTGCGGATCGTTAAGTCTGAAATGCCATGCTGACACGTATGACATGCAATATCTTGTATTAAAAGGTGAATTCTACATGCTTCTAGTGACAGGTTTTTAACTTGTCACGTCCTGTGGCAGCATCTATAGGCCAAATATCTCAATCTTTATGCTATAAGAAGGATCACGATAAATTAAGTGCTCTATTCTGAGACAGAGTACGTCTAAAAAATTAAGTTTCTGTGCTGCTTGTGTTATCGATGCAAAATCAGAATGCATGTAACATAGACTAGACATTAATCTCTGAACGACAATCCAAATTTCTAAAGGGAACGCCATTACAAAGGGAGTTCATTTTTGACTTTGTAGCCAAAGAACGATTTAGGGACGTTTATACTGACACGCACGATTTCTGTGTGTGCCGACAGAAAACGTACGTGTAGGCCTATGATAAATCCCTCTTTGTTTCTACTTGTACGGCTGAGACTGTTTATACTGGCGCGCGAGGACACTTGCGACTGGCGTGAGCACCCACAAAAATCGTCAGTGGTTGTCACACTTCAGTCGTGCGTAGGTGACAGACAAAAGAAGTGTGTGCAAGAGTTTCTCCTCTTTGTCATCATTGGATGCACTCCAGGCGTTCATACTGATACGCGTCTGTTTAGATCAGGGGACAGTACCCTTCATTGTTTCCCTACTTGGCTGACTTACATCAAGATGGATGATGACAAATTAAGTACAGAAGTCAAGAATCGACCCTTTATTTGGGACAAAACCGACAAAAATCATCAAATGATTGTACATATCAGGAGTCATTCTAAAAATTATTCCGCGAATTTCTTTTCATCGGTCAGCAATTCAGGAACCCAATGATGAAACTCTCCATGCAATTTTCGCGATTTGTTTATTGAATGTACAGAAAATTTCCCAAAATCGATGCTTTTTATGTTTCGTTTCTTCCACCTCCACCACAAAATCAGCTTCTGTCGCTTTGTAAGCGCCATGTTTACCACAAAACCAGTAGCGTCTCGTCTAGTATGAACATTCTTTTTCCGCGCGTGTACGTCTGTTTCGGTACGCACAGAAATCGCGCGTGTCACTATAAACAGTTTGAGCAGTTTCCGTTATAGCACACAGTAAACAGAATATTTAAATATTTACGGTAGATGTCATCCTTGCTAACCGCACAACACAAATTAGGTCAGTTTCAAACATTGGTTATACTGTACTTTCTTCATGATTATAAACCGGGTCTGATAACAGTATTGGAATTAATGTATGGGACCGAACATTTGGGGTCTTAAACATTTTAAGGGGGCTTTACCTTTTCAAGCTAACAAAGTAGTTATATGCTATTGTATTTTCCTCCGAACCTCATATCTATGGATTGTGATGCCATAAGGCAGTGACGATAATGTGTTCTACGAATTAAGTCTGTTGTATATGTTGTGACTTAAGGTCTAGTTACCCTCGAATTATGGTCATCATCATCAGTAGTTTAGAACATTGCTATTTAGATGTATTTTTCACATATCCAGGACGAAGATCTATTTAAAATAACAGAGATGAGTCTGTAAAAAGAGTTCATACAACTGCAGGTGTGCATTCAGTGTCAGTGGTAAATGACTGAAGGAAAAGGATCATGAGAGAAAGAGAGAAAGAATAAAAAATAAAAGTCTACTTGCAGTCAACAGAGTAGTATATTGGCAACAACGCTGTGTCTTTGAGGGTCAGAAGCATTCTGTTCTTGCTAAAAGAACCAGATTTGGTGAACAGCGGTCGGGGTTCTGTCCAGTTATCGCCCTTCGGCCCAGAATATAGAGTCCATATCTCGGCGTTGCCTGTAATCACGAATAGATAACAAGTTAAAGGTAATTCTAACATGGCTTCAAGTAAAAAAATTTCTCTCTCTCTCTCTCTCTCTCTCTCTCCTTTTTTTAAAAAAATAAATTTGCCTCTGTTCAAATTTTGCCTCTGTTCATTGGACAGACAAAGGTTAGAGGCCAATTCTTTGTTCTTACAATACAAAAGTCAGACATTCATTCTGACCTAGACATACCATGGTACTCGGGAGTGAGGTCAAAGATCTTTATTATTATTGAACAAAATTAGTCACTGACCGCAGAGAGATACTAATTTTCCAGTGATGGGCTGTGGAAAACGTGTGCTTTCACAGAGCACCTACAAATATAATCTTCCTCCATACATAAGCATCTGAAATGCAACCAAGGAAGTATTC
>JAWQUT010000160.1:1403426-1415774 GCA_033807755.1 Ellobium chinense
CAGGTGTATCCTGATCCAGAGCCTATTCATTCGCCATGCAGCCACGATGTAACTGCGCAAAGCCATAATATTAATATGATATGGTATGAACTAGAATTACCCTTGCAGAACATAAAACTTTCTCACAGTAAATTCTGCTCGCTACTCACTTTCCCCTGCTCCTGCTTGCTGCTGACTGTGAAACAGAAGGAGCTGTTGTGCCTTAGTCGTGTTGTAGTAGAAGATGACAGGATTCTGGTTGGAGTAACCTTCTCTCTGCGACATGACAGTAGCGTTTGACCAGACCTTGCTCCCAGCCCGCAGGCGAGACATTACGATGGCTACACCGCTCTGGCCCTCTCCTGTACCGCTGAACCAAGCCGTAAGCATATCCACACCCAGGCCACCCTCGTTAGGGACGATTTCAATGTTAGAGGCATGGTTGCTACAAGAGGTAATAATTTATTATGATCATCACTGTGGTCTCGTGTTTTTGTTTGTTTGGTTGTTTGTTTATCTTTGTTTTCGACAGGCAAATAATTATTAGAATACGGATTGCACAAAGACTCGCGGACAGTCAGTGACAAAACTGGACCAACAAGAGAATACAGATAAGAATAGAGACAGCAATCTACAGTCTCACACGTAATAAAGGCCCAAACGTAAGATTCCTGATACAACCCTGGCACTATGCCAACTACGAAACTATAGAGCATCATCCTCATTTTCATCGTCATAATCACAGCCACAGAAGAGTGCGAAGGAACAACTCTTCAGTTTTGCTTACATTATTACATAAATGAACACGGATTAAAGGAAATGAAACGTTGGGAACTTTGAGAACTCGGAAACACCGCTGCCTGGGATCGAAGCTGCATGAAAGCTGTCGTTTTGTCCTAGCCTTACATCTACTCAGCAACCAAAGCAGACCACAATTATTATATGTGAATATCATTGCTGAATTATGCTCGCAGTTATCATAATCATGAATGTCGTCATTTTCAGTGCCCATGTTGGAAAACATGGTTCTTGCAAAGTTTGTCAATTTTTGTTATCAGTAGTATGGTCAGCAGATTCGCTGACATCTTGATGCTATCACATGAGGAGAACGAGAGGAGAGAAGAAAAAAAGAGAAGGGAGATAACCTTTGAAAAGGTGGGATCAAATAGGCCTCCGAACGCCCGTCTGGTAATGGACGAATCACTCCATCAAAGACCGGAGGTTGCTGCGACGCTACTAGACTGTATCCAAGACAGCTGGAGA
The DNA here is from genome assembly GCA_033807755.1 of Ellobium chinense. Classification (NCBI taxonomy): domain Eukaryota; kingdom Metazoa; phylum Mollusca; class Gastropoda; order Ellobiida; family Ellobiidae; genus Ellobium; species Ellobium chinense. The sequence continues at coordinate 1,404,669 of JAWQUT010000160.1, forward strand.
GAGAGTCGTTAAAATTTTCATTCTTTACGAGCTCTACAAGCTGTCCTGTGGACCAAACTTTCATTCAGACCAAGACATTTTGGAGTTAAAATTTTCGTCTCAGCTTTCAAACTCATTCATTGGAAGTATAAAAGATGAGAATAAAAGTGGATCTAGATAACTACAGTACAACTACAGTTATCGTTAACATACGCTTGTTTGTTTACAAACTGGCTTTAACTATGAAAGCGCTAACTTCGCTTTTGCATGGCACAGCCTGCCAAGAATGATCTTGCTCATAAAAACATTTATTAGTGCTAGTCATGCATAAAGGTTTCTAAAAGACATGGGTGAAATCTGGTGTAAAAAAACCAATGCTACTGCAAATGACAGTTTTCCTAAGATCATCACCCTTACTGGAGGAACATGTACCATTAGGCACTTTGGTGTGCAATTTTATGTAAAAATATCAAAGCATTTATGGTGTCAATTTGCACACCAAGTAATCTGCTTTATAACTTTTGGGAATGGGTAGCACATCCCCTTAAGGGTTTCCCGTCATGTAATACATTGCCGCCCAAGACCTTTATCAACATAGATCCACGTCATGTCAAACAAGGGGAGGAGGAATGAAAAACATTGCCCCCCAATTCGAAGACCTCGTATAGCAATCGGAAGCAGACGAAGAGCTCGACTCGAAAATAGATTTACCGGCATTTATCGACATTTCCTCATCTACTACTGAATTGATCACTTAAACTGTCCAAAGTGCCAACGATTTTCAACACCAATTGAACAGCAGTGTCTTGTTTTTCAGAAAATGGGAGGAAGTTAACGGGATCTGCAAATGACAGACTTTCCCGCCCCTTAAAATGCTGATGATATCGTACAATGCATAGTGGATATAAAGAGAGTCTTACTAGTACTCTGAATTTTTTTAAGGGAATGGAAATGAGTAAGCTCTCTTAGAACTTAATGATAGTCCCCACATAAATAACAATTCTGTGATACACGTCTAAGCCTCCCAATTTATAAATGCAGAATTAAATGAAACACTACAAAACTACAAAATATGCCCATACTCACATTATGAAGAAGGCCGTAAAGACCATGGGAGCTCCGAGGTCGGCCATCCGTCGAGATCGCACTGAGCAGCTCTTTGTTCAGACATGAAATTGCATCCCATGGACTACATTCAGATAATCACTTCTACAACTTAACAGAGGCGTCTAACAAAAATAAGATTTATCAATGTTCATTCTTAACAACTGTATCAACAGTATACCTATCATATGCCAGGGGTGTAAATCAAAGGAAAAGCCGTGGAGATTTCGAAAAGAATGGAAGGCATTAGATGCTTTCCTTCCATTCCCCATACTCTTCCTTGGTTCGCAATCGACATCTCCCACACCTGCAGTCGTCCTCAGCACTTGTTTTGCCCCAGCTCAAGTTGGTTAACTGATTTGCAAAGAATCACCATTTGACATAATATGGAATTTAGAATGTTTTTCCAGCACGATATGGAATGAATAAAGTGAGGAGGAAATGAGAGTTTCTCTCTGTGTTAATGATTCACATGATCTCAAAAAAAAACCCAAACTGCATCGATTTCGAGAATGGTCCACACAGTATCTGGCTGTCTATAGGATCATACATGCTTTACAATGGGAGTGTGACTCGATTCTTGTGATTCATCATCGTAGTGGTAAATTGTGGGCGGCAGGTTAGTTAGGGGAACGTAATTTTCATTTCTCCCCCTACCACCCCCAAGCCTTTCCTTATTTTCTGCTTATTAGGTCTAGTTCCTCATTAAAATGACTCCACTCCCTCTCCTCCTTCCCTTCTCCTCTGCGCCCAGTCGGGTAACACTCGATGACTATTGATTACCAGTATTACAATATAATCTACTCCTATGATGATGACAATTAATGCACTGACGGGTTCTCCCTATTTTGTTGATAAACAGTATAGAAAAGAAATCCGAATATCACTCAACATAAGCTTGTCTGATATAGAAACCACAAGACGAATGTATTCAATAGCCTACATATCTGAGAAGAGATAGACTAGGTCATATAGATTATGGACGTCTTTTAGACGATTAAAAGTAATAAAAAAATGCCGAGTTGCACATTCTTAAACGTGTCATAGATCGATAGCCTGACTTCATAAAGGCGTTTTGTTGTGGCTGAATCTGTTATACTATAAATCTCTTCACTAGATCTCGGCCACCAGAGCAAAAAATTTTAGTTTTGGTGTGCTGTCAGAAGTTTTGTAACCCGAAGTGCTCTTTATAAGAAACAGAGCAGCTGGGACTGTTGAATAAAAGTGTGCTACGGTAATGGTTGTGTTTACTGTGTTTCACAATAATTCGATACCCCTTGTGGAACTTTATTTTCTAAACTGATGTTTCTGCTGTCAGCCTTCATTTCATTATAATTGCCGAAGTCGGTGATGATCCGCATGGCCCTGTCTCCACCAAAATAAATGAATTTGCAGCACAACATCTGAAGTCACTTCCCTCCCTCCTCCCCGAGGCCTCCCACCACTTCTTGTGCAGGCATCGTGGCAAATGAATAGACGCCTTCATTTTAGCTATCACCAAACATGTTCCTTTTTTTTTTGTTAATATTGGCAGTGTCTTTGACAAAGGTTGCAGAATTTTATCTGACAGTGAGTAAGTGAAAAAGTGAGTCAGCAAAAACTTTGAATCGTTGGCGCTAATTTGTTTGTAAAACAAGCATAGCATTATGCCAAAGCAATGGGTATTCAGTTTTTCTGTTCAAAATATCTGCTCTTCAACCAAAGCATCATGACTGACCGAGTAATCACAGATCTTTACCCTGTCTTAATGGGGTCGTATGGAAGGAAGAACATCTTAAAAACATGGGAATGAACATACGAAGGGTGAAGAGCATTATATGTCGGGATATTTAAATTGATCAAAATTGCATTTTTTGTGAAATTCAACGTTATATGTCAACAATACGATATGATATATTGTGTTTTAAGTTATTCACCAATGTCTGACTGTGAATGTATAAGTGAGTGCTGAGTGTGTGCGTGCGTGCGTGAGAGGGGGAGAGAGAGTTTGTCTTGTCCCTGCGATCTGACAAAATGGGAAGCCACGCCTCTTCCTTGTATTCTGTGAGCAGTCTTTGGCAGAGAGTACGCTTTTGGAGAGAGGGAGAGAGAGAGGGAGGGAGAGAGAGAGAGAAATAGAAAGATGTCATAGAAATAATGTATGAGGGTTGGCGGAGCCGTGTGTATTCTCAAATTAATGGACTGCAGTATTCACGCTTATTGGATTTTGTTTAAATTGGATTTTGTTTGTGCTGAATGTAAATATTGTTAATGATGAGACTCCAAGTCAGTCAATTTTGATCTGTTACTGGTCTGGTAGCGGTCAGTTACTTGAGAATCAGGCAGTTCTAGATGCTGATGCCATCCGCTTTCACAAACTACTCAAACACTCGTGTGTTCATTTTACAGAAATAAAAGAGGCAAGAATACAAGGTTTCATTATGATGTCACATAAATACCTGTATTATTTTGACCATTACATGACATATTCACATATAACCACTCAGCCCATTCTTACCCACAACAGCAAAATTACACCGAGAATACGTGCATGCTCACTTCCGCATTGTAGCCGATATACGCCAACCGTGTCGCGTTTTTTTTTCTTTTCATCGTGGGGATTTCGGTTTCATAAATACTTTCCATGTCATGGGTAAATAAAAGTAGGTGTCTACTTATGAGCTTGGGTGAATGCATCCTCTGAGCATGTATTTCCAGTAGTGTTCCTGACAACTGGACATTGTAAAATAAATATCAATACTACCACTAATTTTAAAACGTACATAATGATGCAGAAATCTCCAGAGAAAACAACTAGAGTGTTGCTACGTCACAGAGTATCTTTACTTTGTCCACTGTCATTGTACGTAGGATGGGTGATGATGATCAGAAGTCAACTATGCAGAAATTCACCATCAGGTTACAGTTTATTTGCCAGCCAGCATTGTCAGTGGAAAAGCAGTATTCCGCGAGGGAGAAAACAGCCCTATGCTCGTTTGTCTGGTCCCTGCTATCTGACAAAATGGGAAGCCACGCCTCTTCCTTATATTCTGTGGCCAGTCCTTAGCAGGGATACACTTTTGACTAGACGCGCCAATCACAGTGAGGAAAAAGCACTCTTCTTGAGGTTTGTTAGAAATGTGTCGCATTTTGTACAAAACCGGAAGAAAAAGCTCAACAACGTGGCGGCAACCATTTGCGGTTTCAAATTTGGTAGCGGGACATCTTATCAACGTATCAGTGGAGGTGTGGCAAGCTCAACAGTGGTCTGGAAGCTAATGAATGAGGCAAAGATATAAGTACAACAAATACACTCGCGAGTCAGTGCATTGTTTCCTGTCTCTTCCGCATTAGTCCCAGCCATCTTTGCTTGCCTACAGACTGATACTTCCTTTGCTAAAGAAGGGGTGTGGCTTACCATTTTAACAAATTGCAGAAACCAAACAAATGTATCCCTGTGCTGTGGCCATGGCTTTCACTTGTAAGGAAATTTTGTTGTGAACAGGCACATTCCAAAACAAAATGAGTTTACCTCTCAAATAAGGAATATTCTTCTCATGTTTTCCCCCGTGACAATTAAAATTATAAAGACGCTAATATAAATATGAGTAGGCCTCTTATAAAAGATTTGTTCTCGTTTTTGTTGTATCAGAATCTATAGATTTAACCCTGATGTAATGTTATCATTGTTATAAACATTAGCTCATAAGCTGTGAGAAATTTAGGAACAGAGGGTCGGGTAACGGGAATACAGAGAACTGTAGGTATGGATGTAGTAAATTCGGCGATAAGGAAACAGAAGAGGAATATTGGTTGACCAATAAGTATTTGTTTGTTTGTTTGTTTGTTCCCTTGTTTGTTTGTTTGTTTGTCTGTTTGTTTGTTTATTTGTTTGTTTGTTTGTTTGTCTGTTAAAATAGGGATGTAAATCAAGATTTATTTCTTCGGAAAGCAGAAGCCCTGGCTGTGGCTGTAATAGCAGTTGCTGTAAATTTTGATTTCACCCTGGCTGTAGTGAAGCAAGTCATCACAGTGCTCCCTAACCACGCACAGTACTCGTAGTAGGGTGATGGGCAAAAGCAATAGTATGGGCAGCCTGGAATTCTAAATTTTCACAAACTCGGCCTGTCGTAATAAAGGAAGAATTACTTTACCTATTTAGTTAGCTAGATGCCAAGACAAAATTACAGTACATGTAATTATCATTACAAACTATGAACCTTTATGAACCTTTAAAAATACAACTACCTTCAAGTGCACTTCACGCTTAACATCGTGGCATGAAAACTATTATAATGTTCAATCTTTTACTCTGCATCCAGATTAAAAAGATTAATCTACTACCGCTTTAAGAGCTTAATTGTATCTACAGTGGTCAAACATCGTTTCACTGAAGCAACACTCTCCCTCCATCTCTTAACCTTGTTTGATCCATTCTTCATTAGGAATCCTTGTATACTTGATTGTCTTGCGGTCATACGTATGAGTGATGTGGATAGTTCCATCACGGGTGTTCTGGATAATAGAAGGGTAGCTGAACTCTGACCCTTCCTCCGTTGACGCCATGATAATTCGTGTGTAACTCCAGGTCAGGCCGTAATCTTCTGACAGGGAGATCACGAGTGGATTCCTCTCACTATGGGTTGGATTGTAGACCAAAGCAATGTTTCCACTTAACAGAGCACATGCCTGAAAGTGTTAGATAAACAGTTAATGTTGTTAACTTGCCAGGACTGATGAAATACATTCTTATTAGCCACATACCAGATATTTTATTACAATACAATATTATGTGTCAACTGTTAGTATATACATATAGGCGAATCAGATGTATACATAATAATTGATTCAAATCCATGAAGAAATTCCTCAGACAAAGATGTAGAGATTTCGTGTTAAAGAATCGCAGTCTCGGATTTAAAGTCAGGACTGAGACACACTTCTAATCAAAATAACAGCACTCTCGAAAGCTGGAGATGGACAAAATTGGAGAACTAATTTAGCAAAGACTAGATTAGGATCTGAACTGCCATGAAATTTGTTCGAGACTGAACGTTCCCGTAAATTCCAATCCGATGTGGTCTATTAGTTTTACGAATGATCCCATAATAAAATGGATTTCAGATCGTTTGTCATTATCGCGCTATCCTCCAACGCCAGTGAAATTCGAAGTTCTACTTGCGTGGGAAGGATGACGGTCACCTACTTCTTGCACTGCCATGCCACATGTGACCACCTCTTTGCTGCAGTGCACTGTACTGGGAGAGTTTATAATGCCTATGGATAGAAAGCTATGTGATTTGGGCAAATGTACATTAAGCCTGTGCGGCTAATGACTTGCATGCTGTACATTTTTGTTTAAAAGCCTTGCTCACCAACAGAAAGATGGAAATTGGATTTCAGAAAGAATTTTAATGGTTGCTGTCTTACGTTCGATAACGCACTGGAAATTGATTCACCGATTAAACTGGCTTCACGTTATTGTTGTTGAAAGATGTGAGCTCATGGTTATAGGTGGTACAATCTTTTTGTAAGAATGCAACATTAATGTGATTACCCCCTTTCTATTTTTTCACGTGTTTTATATGTGAATGGCAACAATCTTTGAATATCTAATTCGTTTTAAAAGACCCCCTTCTCCTCAGAAAAAGCAGCAAGGCAGGGATGTAAAGACTTTACGCACAGAGACATAGACGAGCTCAAAATGAGATGCCCAAAAGGCAGTCCGGAATTTAATTTCATCTGGGTTCCAAAAGCAAGGTGCCTCATAATGCAATGCATATTAATATACAAGCCATACCTGGATCCCACTGTTGTTGTTTGGGAGCGTAGTTGTGGTCGGTCTCGACCATGTGCGACCATCATCATCACTGACAGCTCTGTATACGAATAGGCTGAGATCATCTCGGAAGAATGCTATTAGGACGGGCTCTCCTGTGGACGCAATTTGAAAGGAAAGATAATTTTATTTGAATAAAAGTATCACGGGTGTTCAAGAGCATGGATGGAAGGGATGCGAACAGCGGACCGCTTGGCATGGAATTCTGGGGCAATACTTCATTGTCCCCTTTGGTGCCGTTATCTAATCAACTTCAGCAATGGAAAACACAAAATACACAAGAGTCGGGTTTGATATTAAACTGAAGACTATACACGATCACTAAATTTTTCGGTAAAGTAAAATCACACTTCAAAAAAATAAAATTATCCTTGATGATAATCTTCTCTAAGGAGATCATTTTTGGGTTGTTTGGGAATCTCCAAATTGGGCAGCCTCTTTATATCACGATATAACCAGTCAACTTCCCGGCGCTCAAGCCTGAGATCTTTTCAGAAAATCCTACGCGATCAGGTCCAAACATATCAGTTTATAAAGTGACGCACACTAAACGTCATTCCAATATGCTAGATGGTCAGCAAAAAGAGATCTAACAGAAATACATCAATATGCCCCGCACCACGGCGTCCAGAAGGTGATCTCAAGACTCACACTGAAATCAGAATAAAGCAGGGTTAAATATTTGTGCTGTGCTTTGCCAGCAACGCAGACATGAAACATGAAAATTACCGCACAATTCTAAACCAAAGAATATTCAAGTATAAACGGTCTATAGTAGGCCTACATGACTATGCGACTTCTGGTGCTCGGCTGCAGTTATGATTTCAAATCTAGCTTTACACTTGATTGCACTTAACAAATACACTACGCAAGAGGTTATTATAAGTTCAGCATTGACCTGGTTTAAGCCTCACGATAGTGGGCTGGATAAGGAGGGGAGTGTCTGTCATAGGGTGCTCTGTCCATGAACGGCTGTTTGTGACATTTTCTCCGTTCCACTCCATTACTGACGACTTGTGGATGGTTAAATCTGAAATGAAATGACACGAGTAAAATGAGTGACATGTCTACCGGTACAGACACATGCAGAGGGCTGATTACTTTAAAAAGGCTATTCAGATTGGCGCGAGTATTTAATTAGTCCGCTGGTTGCTGAATAATAAGACTAATTTATACATATAGAGAATAGAAACTATAGAAACTATAGAATATACCATTCTTGGCAACTAGAGGAAAAGACGAACTATAACAGGGAAGATTAGCAGCAATATGTGTGATTCAAACAGTAACAAGAGACCACTTGCATTTAACAGAGTAGTAAATTGGCAACAAAGCGGTGTCGTTGAGGGTCAGAAGCATCCTGTTCCTGTCGTATGAACCAGGCTTGGTAAGCACAGGTCGAGGTTCTGTCCAGTTCTGACCGCTCGGACCAGATTCTAATGCCCATATTTCAGCATGACCTGAAATGAGCATAGAACAGTGAATTCAGCATGACTTGAAACACCGATTATAAAATATACGCAGATGATTCAAAATGGAGGTATGTAAAGACCCGTTTAGCAGTTGCTCTATTCGAAAAGTCGAAAACCCCAAAAACTATTCATCAGGGATGAGTGAACGTTTTTAAATATGCGTTAAATACATAATATAGAACAATTAAATGTTAAACAACACACCGTTCTTAAGGCCTTGGCTTAAAAAAACAACTCAACATAGTTCGAAGTCTGAAATATGAAACAGTATGAATGTAATGTAATTATAAGCGAGGGAGCTGGGTGAATAATGGTGTCCAGAAGTCTGGCAATGCCTCCACATTAAAGGGAGTCATTCAAATCGCAATGGAAAAAAAACTTGAATTCGAATTGCAATGGATCGAACCCCACATAAGACAGTCACAGACAAATTTAGAACAAGAATACTTAAGAAAGCGAGGGGTGCATTGGATTCCGGACCTTACAATCCACCATTTTAGTATTGGTTATACGGTTTCCATGCTGCTGTTTTCACCGACATTACCATCAATTTTAAGAGTAACCTACGTTTTGACGATGCTTATGACCCCGAGAAACGTGTCCATTTCTAGTGAATTCATTTTTGTTCCTTAAAAAATTAACATCATTATGACGCTCTGCATTTTAACATGTATTCTGTGCACGTTGTTTTTATTCTAAACTGTTACTTAGCAGTAATTCCAGTACTACAGAAATACGTCTTGAATAAATTTTCTCAATTAAAATATTGGAAATTTTGCTAAAGCTTCATGCAAATTATTCAGAAATGTACAAAAAAAAAATGTCTCTGAAACACCCTGCAACAAGTGTCATAGTGTTGAGTCAACAACGCTATAAAAGACTAACTATGAGCTATACTATAGGCCTCATAAAATGATCCCCAGAGTAAGCTTACTTACTCTCATCCACTCCTGCTGGCTGTTGACTGTGAAACAAGAGGAGCTTTTGAGACTTGGTAGTGTTGTAGTAGAAGATGACAGGATTCTGGTTGGAGTAACCTTCCCTCTGGGACATGATAGTAGCGTTTGTCCAGATCATGCTACCAGCGCGCAATCGGGACATTACGATGGCAGCACCACTCTGGCCCTCACCACCACCGCTGAACCATGTCGCCAGCATATCCACACCCATTCCACCCTCGTTGGGGATTATTTCAATGTTGGATGCATGATTGCTGTAAGAAGTATGAAAATCATCTTCATTATCTTTATCATTACTGCCACACCAATACCATCATGCAGTGTTAAAGGTCTGGTTGCTGCAGGTTGTTGTGACAGTCAATGCTGTTGCTATCACTGTAAACCTCATTCTTCTAGAGAACCCACGTAACACAAAACTGCAGTATTACCACCTCATCATCATCATGACCATCTTCATTTTTAACACTTATGATGTGAAAATTTTCATACCAACTCCATTTTACATATTTTAGGTATGGAAAAGGAAGGGGTGGAGTGGACCGAAGGAATCAAAAGAGGTGGGGGCTGCGTGACCAACCAGTTATAATCTGAGGACTTTGGTTTCGATTCCCGACCTCAGTCCTGTTGTAAATGCTTTAGGAAAGCATTTTATTCACATTTTCTTCAGTCCACCCATCTATAAAATGGGTATCTGGCTATAGATAGTCAAAGATATTGTAATTGGCAACATGAGAAGGTTTTTAGAGTGATCTGGCCTGCTGGATAGTAATATCAATGTAAAGTCTAGTGGAAGGATATTAGCCTTATAGCCTGAATACATGACGTAAAACTCATCATTATTACTGTATTAACCTTGGATACGGTGGAACCATATAGGCCTCCAAACGCCCATCTGATGTTGGACGAATCACTCCATCAAACGCTGGAGGTTGCTGCGATGCGACTTGACTGTAGCCAAGAACCCTGGACAGAAAAGAAGAATTTAAATGTAAGACATTCAACCAGCCTGATGATGAGCCTGCCCAGGACACAACATGAACTGTCTGGCGATCGACTACGACTGCAAGAGCTGTGGATATAAATAGTTACATAATGAGTAATAATGTCCAGGACTTTTTCAGATTCGCCATGTCTTCCTTAAGCATACCCCTTACTCTAAAACAAGCTCTGTGCGGGAATGTCTTGACATACTGTCAACAAAATTTGCCAATGTTTCGAATTCAGCAAGTACTGTACGTAGTGCAGTGTTAATTAAAAAATACAACACTCGGTTGCAGGTCGGTCGATGTAAAGACGACAACTGCGTATAAAATGCGCCGGCTATATTCGAAAGCTCAGAGGGAGTGATTCTTTCCAAAATTATTACAAACACAAAGGAACTTCAAATTAGACTGTTCCACGCGGTAGCATGATGTGGGACTATTGCATTACCCACTGGAGATTCTCAGCAGTAGAATTATTTTTTTAATGAAAAATATAGAACTATACTCACACTAAGAAGACAGGCGCAAAGCGAAAGATCAGTTGCAAGTCAGCCATCGCATTCATGAAAGAGTAACCTAATCAATGTGTGCCTATCAGTCCCGGCATTTGAACAGCGCACTACAAAATTCTTTAGGCCACATGTAAGTGATAACTTTTTCACCACACACGAATGTCAAATTAGAGTATCAATAATTGATAGGTATATGAACAAAGGTCCCTGATGACCCTTCGTTTATCTTTGTTAAAATGCAGGGCGTGGACCGTAATTCATCGAGAGTGTATGTGTGTG
>JAWQUT010000160.1:1417269-1427997 GCA_033807755.1 Ellobium chinense
TGGTGTGGTGTGGTGTGGTGTGGCGTGTTGTGGTGTGGTGTGGTGTGGAGTGGCGTGGTGTGGCGTTTGTGTGCGTGCGCACGCGTGTCCGTGTATGTATGTGTCTGTCTGTCTGTCTGTCTGTCTGTCTGTCTGTCTGTCTGTCTGTCTGTCTGTGCGTGCATGTATGTATGTATGAGTTCGCACATATGAGTGTGTGTGTGTTTTGCATACTTGTAGTGTTCTCAACTGAATGTGTGTGATTCGCTTGGATCCTGCTAGGGGATCAGATTAGGCGCTTCGCAAATGCAATCTATTATTATGATGATGATGAAGAAGGACACTGCTCCGAAAATTCGGAACTTTCATTAAAATTTTCATGCTACAGTCTTGAGAGTTTTTATATTTTTGAAAATGATGATGATGATGATGATGATGATGATGATAATGATGATGATGATGATGCCTACTATTATCATGTAAAAGGATCTTAACATTTCAGGTTATCTTATTTCTGCTTAGAAAGTTCAACCTAATTGCTATTGGTATTATGTATCAATATTTGATAAAATAATAAAAAAATGTCAGTGTAAAATATTTTGCTTCACTACGCACTAGTAAGGATGGAGTGGGTGAAAATGCTAATATAGCCAAATGTCCTCAACAAGACATATTGATCTTCAGGAATAAAAAAAAATGCTTATGTTGTTTTTTTTTCCATTGTTGGCAACATCAGGCTTTACATCCCTCATGAACTTTTCAGATGACATATGTCAAAATACTTTCCACACATATTGTTTAAAATTTTCTCCAAATTTTGATACATAGAAAAATGCTCCCAGTCCAGTTAGATTTTGAGAAGTTTCGCAATGAATCAGGCTGCCAGGGTGATATTTTAGGCATTGTCACACAGTAAACTGGATAACCTGGCGCATTTAACGTAAAAACCCCAGTATTCTCCGTCTACAAAAGTATTTGCGTCTTCCCAAGCCTTCGAAATTTAAGTCCAACCCTTTCCCCCCTTCCCTAGAGCCAATATTCTGATTTTACAGGGACTGTTTAAAATTGTATATCAGACACTATTTGCATCTTCATACTTTCATTCCTTGAGAGAAAAGGTAAGAAAGGTTAAGACGTAAAAGTAAGGAAATGTAAATCAGCAGTTAAAAGGATCTGAAAGAAATGTTTGCACCAAATGACAAGAAGAAACATTCTCAATCGATCTATTTCAGTTTTGCACGATTTTTGTTGTTTGCATATATGTATTTTGTTCATGATACACTGGGATGCAGTTTTGCTGCTATCCAAATAATACACTCGGTATCGATATCAATATCGATAATCAGATTGAAGCCTAAAATAACGATGGCATCGCCCAGCTCGCGTCTCCCAATACGACACAAATTATTGACACATCACCGACAATCGTGCCGATAGATCATGTCGACTATTCGTAAGATTGCCGTAGGCTGTAGCAAAATGGCCGCCTCCATTTGATGAGAATCCAAAGGACAATAGGAGCTGTTGTTTGAGACCAGATGTACCAGAATGACAGAGTCAGAATTTGAGAAAGTGATCTCTTTTGCCAGGTATTTGAAGTAGCACAATCGTGAGATATATCTTGCATTCTAATTCATTAGTGTCGTTTTATCAAAGTTAATCTTATGACAACAATGTACGGAATAATTCAAGAATAGGACCAATTTGGTGGCTAATCTGTGACTAAACGAACTGTACTGATGCTAGAGCTGATATCTGTTATCTCTGGTAAAAGTTAGGAAATGCTCTAAATGAAACAAAAGTAAGTTTTATTGCATGCCAGACAAGTTTTACTGCAACAACCTGTCATTTATATAGTGAAGTTAAATGATCTAGTTTATCCATAGTATTCTTGAAGCGAGAGGATAAACAAAACAGCCCAGACTCGTTAGTCCGTTAGTTTTGGTATTTCCTGAAAAGGAAGAGTTTCCATATGTGGGCCATCCTACAACATGCAGGGAAGAATGAGATTTCAAGAGAGTTCTGAACCAAAAAGCATGATGGTACAGAATTTGCTCACTTTTTCTTATGACCAAATATTGCTCAACTTTGACCCCACAGAAACAGGGTTAAGGGTAAAAAATTATGCGAAATTTGCTGACACCACTGCCAAGCATCTCTCCAATCAACTGCCATGGCGGCTTTCCCAAATTTAAGGCAGCTACTCTGGACCTTTTCGGTGTTTGTATGATGAGCCCCTTACAGCATTTTCGGGAAGACACCATTGTTTTCAGAACCTTCTTTAGGCCAAATTATGATTCCCATTTGATTTTCATACTTTGTAGCTAGTCTAAGGTCAAAAGTTTGAATTATTTAAGTTTACAAAACAACAGCTTCTCACATGCTTGAGCTCGTGATGTGATAAATCTAGCATTTGGATCAACAGTTTCCAATGGCAGACAAAAGATGCCAGTTTGGAGAGTGGTAACTGTAGCCATTTTTTTGTTTTGTTTTTCAGTCATTAATTTTGGTATGGCATCGCTTTATGTTTTGAAGGACAGTTGTATTACTAATTCACTTAACTTGATTGATATTGATATTGACAGGGTTGTGTAGCGAATATGTAGCGAAAAAGTAGTCTAGTGAGTACTTTTTGACAAAAATTGGTAGTTTTTAGTGTAGCGAATGCCAGCGCTAAAAAAGTAGTTGTTGCGGTAGTGAAAGTATGAAAAAAAGTAGTGAGTACTCACGCTACTTTTTTTCGTCCACTTTTTTTTTGGGGCCCGTCATGTTTCATTTTTTTTTTTTTGAGCATGACCAGCAGACCGCCTTTCAATCGCCCCGTCGGCAAGGCATTTTCTTGAGTCGTTATATAAAAACTGTTGATGTTTATTAATTTATTCATTTTTCCCTTTCTATCTCTTTAATGAATAAATATTATTCTGTAAAACAGTGACATTGTTTTAATAACCTGTATGAATCATTCATGTTTTTTTCATAATCATATTATTATAGAAGCTGATAAAGTAGTGGAAAGAGTAGTGAGTACTTTTTGAAAAGTAGCAGTAAAGTAGAGAATTCCAAATTATAGAAAGTAGTTTTAGAGTATTGAAATTACTTTTGTGATCAAGTAACTTGTATTTAATCAACTACTAAAAAAAGTAGTTTTTTGCAACCCTGGATATTGAAGAGTTTTCTTAAAAATGCTTTGAGCCCATTGTCATGAGGCTACACATGATAGGTCTAGATCTACCTGCAACAGAAAAGTCAATAGCATTCGCCTTAAAAGACGATCCCAAGAACATGGCGGGAGAGAACGTAAATTTTCTAGTGTCTAACTTTTAAAGCTGAGAACTTGATCTGTATGGAACTCCAAAACAAATACAATTTTTCTGGTTGGATTTGGATGTTATTTAAGTTGGGTGGAGCATTTTGCTATTTGTTTCATATTTTTGAAAAGATTTTTCTGCAAATCGTTAGAGTTGCGATATTTGACCACCCAATGCTTAAACAAGGGTCATTATCATTGAGGTTGCAGCCTTTGGCCTGTTCAGGCGATGTCACAAGTTTTCGGCAATCGTATAATTGATGAAGAAAACAGTAAAATCATGAAATGAATTATAGACTCTCTTTCAGAATAGCACAGTTGTGGTAATAATACAATTCCTTTAGTCTTAGACTAATCACCAAATCAGTGCTAAGAAGGCGAAATTATAAGTGCTGAACTCCTATCTTGCACTAGGGAACACAAGATTATTCTGATTATGCAGTTAATCACCACTCCTCAGGATCACGGAAAAAGTTGCAGAAGCGGAGTTGCGATTATGCGAAGCTGGTATCTTTTGCCATTGGAGAGGGGGGGGGAATAACATTTTCCCTAAATTGAGTTTGCTTAGTCTACCATCTTGGTGGCAGACATGTTAATGCCATTGATCTAAATGGTCCATCCTCAGCTCTCGACTAACATGCAACATGTTCACTTCTTTCTGGAAGTGGTTCAGTCAGTGTGTTGACATCTTCAGGTCACAAAATTCAGTATGGTGTTGTACCTAAGAATGTTTGATCTCTGAGGCCTGTTTCAATGGCCACTCACTGTGGCCTGGCAGACAATAAAAGGAGGATGGCACGGTCAGGATTGACCATCTATCCATATGACATTTGATCTAGTCGAAATCCACCAAACAGGTCAGGGGTTAAGCGCAATATGGTGTTTGCATTCTCCGCCTCATGGTAACANGACGCTTCTCGGTGAGGGAATGGTTTGAGGAGAAGAGATGGGCTGAAGAGCAGAGCAGAGTGGGCCCTACTGTGCTCAGGGCAGAAGCATTATTGGGGATAGCTGAGTCAAGGAGAGTGGGAGGTGGAGAGGAGGGGCTTATCACACCTGTTATGGCTTAGCAGCAGTCACTCAGTCAACAGGTCTGTCATACAGTTTCAGACATCAGTGTAAATCTATTTATCAGTTGTAATCCTTTTACTGCTGAACTTTGATTTTTACGGCTGTTGAGGAGTTGCAATTATCTGGAGTGAGTTGCGATTATCCAGTGACTTTTATATATAGGAAAAATCTGTTTCCCCGGGGAAAGTTGCGGTTAAGCAGAAGTTGCGATTAAGTGGAGGGTGATTAAGCTGAGTCAGCTGTATATCCAATGTTTGATATTAATGCAAAAAATCCCAAGCATTCATAGCAATTCATAGACCCTCAGGTTGGGTCTAGGCTAAATTAGCCTAGGTTTGGCACATTAACATATAAGGCAACTGAATACAACAGCAGCTGGAAAATACCTAGCAAATTTCTGCTGTCTTTTCTTGGTATAGTGATCTGATTGATTGCTCTTTGCCTTCCTCTTAGGCTACTGAATGGCAAAGATTATGACTTTGTCAAAAATGATTAAGGAGATGGGGATGAATTTGATCCTATTCCACAGTCAGTTTGTTTATATTTTTTTCAAGTAAAATTCTGCAAGACATACACTTGTGGCATGCATGGGTTTAGTTTGAAAAAAATTGACTGCCCACTAAAAATAATTGCCAAAAATATAAGAAAGTAAATTTATGTGAAAATGTGTTTCTTAACTTATGGCTGAAATTTATTATTTTTTTTACCTTGTCTTCCGTGGATATTTGGAAAAAAAAAATTCTGAGATGCAACTGGTTTGTGTGTCGAACTGCTGAATTCATATGAGGCTGCTCTCTTGCTGGACTAAAAAATATGAAACATTTACTGCCAATAAAATTATTGATGGTACATTCTGGAAGGTCAGTCATGCACAGTACAGTATTTCAAATTTGCGGGTGGTGAGATGAACATCAGACTTATTTTACAATCTGATGTGAATCTTTTAATGTTATCATATCAGTGGTCAAGCACTTATCAGGTCATATATGAGGTAGAGGTGACATTTTCCTCTTGTCTTAAATTTGGGCATGGGATTTGTAAATTTTGAGGGGGATTTTAGATTTTACTCAAATTCTTTTTAGTTTCTATTAAACTTTGAAAGGAGTGGCATAGTTATAAGGGGATTTTGAAATTTAAAGGGTCAATCGCATGTTCCTGTGGTCTGGAGAAAACACTTGTGAAGGTGTTAGTGTGATTAATTTCTGTTTGCAGAATAATAGCTATTGTTACCTGCTCTCATTGTACCATTGTGGTGGGTACTACCACCTGTGAATAGGAGGATTTGTGGCAATCTGCAGTATGGGTTACAAGTCACATTTTCATTGTTATAAACACTGACAGTAATGTTTCAAATTAACAGTGGAATAGTAAATCACCCTTTTTGCAGGTTAGCCTTCACTTTATGATGAACAGTTTTGTCTCCTTTCTCGAAAATAATGTGGATGATGACTTGAGCTGAAATAAGGACTAATCATTTTGATTTGTACATTGAGTAAGTCCAGAGCATTCAATAACATAATTTAAAATAAATGTTCAAGTTCCCAGTGCATTAGGCCACCAGACTCACAATGTAATTATAGCAACACAATTTTAGGGACACATAATAATGTATGTTGAGAAACCGGAGTAAGGAAGTGAACATCATAAGATACTTCATAATTTTTTTCTGTGTACCCAAATTACGTCTTCAGATTTCATTGGATAAAATCTATTTAACCCGTCATGACTTCTACAGATATTTCAGTTATGTGTCTCTGCTTCCCGTCATCCTCTACCTACCCTTGGGACTGGCACTGGGCCTCGTGAGACTTTGCATTTTCTTACATATATGTCTTCTAGCGTATGTCTTACCAAACAGCTTGCCTCTTAAGAGGTAAGTACAAAAAATTGTTTTAACACATAACAGGAATTATCCATTTGCTTTAGCAATTTTTCATTAACCCTATAACTTTCCTTTTGTTATGATCATGTTTGGGATATGAGGTACTATTTCACTTGTGTCATTGTATATATGTGAATATATATATGATAATAATGAATTCTTGTTTGCCAGTTTTGTTAGGCAGGTTAAATGATAATTTGTCATCTGACACTTTTGTCTTTGAAAGAACATTCTGCTTAAATCACACACATAAAACCAGACACGCATATAACCTTTTAAAATTTCATAATAGTTCATGGCAGTTCACCATGATTTGATATCTTTTGCAGGTTAATACTGAGGGTTATGCTGTCTGTCACAGGGCTTTCCATATCAACTCAAGGCGTCAGTAATGATAACAAGACAAAGATTTATGTTGCCAACCATGTCACCAGCTTGGATCCTTTTCTTCTGGCTTTCCTAAGTCCCATTATATTGGTAAGTTTGTATTGTCAGATTAGAGTTGCTATCGGTAGTATCTTGGGAGCTGAGAAGATGGTAAGTTTGCAGTCATTTGTGATGTACAGTTCACTTTTGAGCGTGAAGGATAGAACATAGAGACAGTTACAGATAGGAACATGGCATGTCAGTTTTTGAGATGGTAGTTGAAACAGATCTGTGTCTTTAGTTACATGTATGTAATTAGAATGAAAGAACTTCAGACAACAATATTAAGAACAAAAAATAATTTTCAGACAGATAAAGTCAGTGGTATTTGACATTTTAGCCTACATATCTCACATCAGTGATGTTGTTCACTTTCCTAATGATTAATGACATGTTTATTTTTAAAAATGCAGTCCCCTAAGGTCTAGGTTTTGAATGGGTCTAGCGTCTTCATTGTGTTTTGAAGTAGTGTGATATGTGAAATCCACTGAAAACCCTTTGCCCTGGCATCTGAAGAGCGTTTTTCCAACCACTTTTGTTGAAAATTTAGCTAAGTGTTTCACACCAAGGCATTCCTACTCTCTTTTCATCCTGTGATTTGCTGATGCTTCAAAACAAGCTTAATCCACATTAACCAAGCTGGTAAAATATTGCCGTTTTTTCTAAAGGGGTTAAGTCAAAGCTCTCTGGCTTTCCAAAACGCGATTAGTCCTTGCGCATGCGCCGTGTCGGTCATTTCCTCGGACGTTAAAGGTTGGTATCGAGTCGGAGTTTAACTATAGAATCTTCTTGTTGTGAGGATGTTAATTAATTTTTGAGGCTTGGAATACTCTGAATTAAAGAAAATAATTGACAGACATTGTATGTTTATCTTAGACAGCAGATATTTAAATTTATTTTGAATATAAAGAGGGCAACTACTTGCATCTGGTACGCCCATCTTTACAGGATTTGGTCCCTTTTGAAAGATCACTTATTTTGTAAAACTAAAACCTGACATTTTGTTGAATAGAACCTGTCTGTCTGTTTTCAATGATTACTGCACAAGTTTTAATTTTTTTTTTTTTTTTTTGTAATTGTTAATTGTACATTTTTTAAAATCTAAATGTAGTAGATCCACACACACACTATTTCTCTCTCGCGCTCTCCCATTCACACACACACACACTCACTCTCTCACACATATGCACACATCAATCAATTAATTCAATTTCAAATATATTTTATTACAAGACAATGCCATCAGTGAACAAAAGATTTTCCTCAGTAATGTCAATGTTTCAGAAGGAGCTAAGTCCATGGACTTGGAGCGTTTTGCAGAATCGCACAGTTTGTCAACAACATTATTTAATGTACGAGTTTACAAAGATCTCATTTAACATGTCTCTAAAGTTACTCTTAAAATACTCTTACATTATGTGGAGAGAGGAATTTGATATTTAATTCCATCTGTCTTTCACTTAAAATTTGTTTCTACTGACAAAAAATGTAAATTGGACTTAGTGCCTTCTGGAATAACACTCTTCAATTTTGGCTGAATTACTTAGATCCTGGGAAAACTAAAATATATTACATGTTGCCTTTTTTTCTACAGGCTGTGGAAAGTCCAGGTTTACCAAAACTCCATCCTAAACCATCCAAAAGATTTGAGTTACCCGCTGATAAGGATAAAGATGATGTACTCATTGCAATTAGAGAGAAAGTGAGAGGTACTCCTGATATTGACTCATGAGCTATGCATAAGTGACATATTGGTATCACAGACAAGGCTATTGGTATCACTCTTCTACTGTATTTGTAGAAATCTGCTATTGTTGCTGTCATCTTTGTCTGCTGTTATTTAATTAAAACTAGTAGAAAGTCCCACAAATTTTATGAAAACCATGAAGTCAGATCCATTAACTGTAAATAAACGTACATGTAACATTTTTTTCTTTCATAAGGCAAAGAAAAGCCAAACAGTGCTAAACAACTCTTTTTGTTTGAGGCAACCCTGGTGTGCAAATTGTGCACAGTCTTATTATGCTTTTGGTCAGTAGGCAAGAAAAAGAAAATGGAACACCTTGATGTGGAAAAATTCATTCTCTGTGGATTCAGAGACAAAAAAAATCTTGCTTTTCATCAAATGAAAAAGCCTATCTACAATAAATTTATGAATCACACAGCAAATTTGAGAGAAATTGGTGTTAATAAATTGGTAGCAAAATGCACACTTTCCGTAGCAAAAAAATCTCATATTTTTAAAAAATATTATGATGCCACAAGAATAGAAATTAAATGTTTAAAGACTGTTTAGAATGTAAATCATTTGCTTGACTAAAGAAAAAAATTATTGACTTGCTTTGAGTCATTAATTGCAATGAGGGTTGTTAAACCAGAACAGATTAATTTTAAACAAAAGGTTTACCAAAAAGATTTCAAGACCATTGAAGTTTCTTTGTGTTCATGAAGAAAAAAATAAATAAATGAAAATATGACTTTATTTACCACATAGGGAAATTGATTTACAATGGCAATCAGTGTTATACATTTCATTCATAATACAAACACAATTAACAATACACATCATACATGTAAATACATAGTATTACAAATGAAATACATAGCATTAGCAAAGTCATTGCTGGTCGCCAGCAGTGCAGCACCCTGGTCCCCCAGCTCTAAAGCCAGATACTCATTTACACTTGAGTTGAGTGAGGAAATGGAAATGAAGTGTCTTTCCTAAGGACATTGAGCGTAAACCACCCACTCGCAAGTCAAACACATAAACCTTAGACTTGAAAGTCTTCAGTTTCTGAGTAGGGCCACGCTGCCTCCAATGAACCCACTCAGATTTTTATGTCAAGGAACTTGATAGTTTCACTCACATTAACCCAGATCAAACTAAATGTGAGATTGTATGTTACTGAAGCCATTGCTTGGGGTAAATGGCAAAGATTATTGTGTCCTTGGGGAGTATGACAGTGCCAGTGAGTGTGGTTTGATTTAATGGTATGTGATATATAACTTGCATGTCTCCTCACTGACAACAGTTGTCCCAAGAATGCAAACTATGGTGTACATTAACTGGTCTGTAAATTTGTGTGGCAGCATCATCTGCACCCAGTCAGGACATTGTTCATTTAAGCTGTTGTTTGAAATGATGAAACGTGCATTTTTTCCTCTGACAATGAATAGTTTTGGTGCATCGTAACTCAACAGCAGTGATCATGTAGGCCATATGAAATACACAGTCGCTTCTGCTATCCTACTGTCATTCATTTTGTTGTCTACAATCTTATTAGTTCTCTTTGTCGACATCAAGGGGACTCACGCATACAGAGAGAGAAAGAGAGAGGGTATTTTTTTATGTGGGTATGGCACTGCGTTTATGTGATTCTCAAGAATAAAAGAAATAAGACGAGTAGCAATCATAGTGTTGTTTTCTTTTTGTCTCAATTATGAGGCTTTCACACGATCAATGAAACAACCTGATCAAAGCAATAAGGCAAGCAGAGATAGGCAGATTTGTTCAGAATGATGCTTAACAAAGTAGGTTGTGCACTGAATACCTGATATCCAGCTTAAATGTATATACTGTGTATTGTTTCGCAAAGGTATTATGCCGGCCAGGACATGCCATTAACAAATGGTCCATATGGTTAAATCCTGCCTGTTTCAGTGTTTGGCAGCCACTGTCTGCTGTCAAGTATTTTAAAAGATCATGGTTAAATTGATACCAGTATCTCCACAAATACAGTGCAATATTTTCAGGCAAAGAAATTTAAGATAAGATAAGATAAGAATGACTTTATTATCCTTAGAAAGGAAAATTGCCTTGGCTGTGGAACATGAGAGTAAATAATAAATAATCAAGTAGTCTAAACATAGTAGTACATAACTCATTACAATACAATACTCAGACTAATTCACATTCATGCATACTGCCATACGATTCATAAATCAGGTTACAAACTAATCACAACAATAATCACTCGTTCACTTCACATGTTAGTCTCATACCCCCTCCTCCCTCCCCCACCACTTCTGGCCATTCTCACTGTGAGTTTACAGTGCAGTGTGC